>JAODUI010000029.1:2624333-2652646 GCA_027563995.1 Papilio gigon
GCCATCATGCAAGGCCTTGGCGTTTGCATAAATAATCAAGGACGAACAGAATAATAGCAAGCAAACTGAAGGCTTTTCTATTTGAAGGTCAACAAACATATCGTAGGTGGATTGATATTCGCAACGTCCAGTAGTTGACTAATTACTATGTCACATTTATTAATTAATTATCAATACAGTAAAAAAAAACTCCAGTTGTATAAAAATCAATTTCGACTTCGGTATAAAGGTAAAGCCTATAAGGAAATCTGTATAAATCGCAAAGAAATATACATATTTGGCGCTAATGAGAGCGCGGGGCCTGTTGGAGCGGCGCGGGGTTCGGGGCGCGGGGTGCGGTCTCGCGATAATCCTCCCGACCATTAGGCCCGACCACTCGCTTGCAAATCGTCCGCATATTTTGGCCAAGATTAATTGTTCTCGAATATCATCTATCACGGTGAGCTGCGTGGTGACGGTCGGCAGCAGTGCGTGCGACGTTTTATTCGAACCACAATAGGCCTCGAGAGCACCGCCCTTGAGGTAATTAAATTTTTGTTAGAAACAATAACATCGGAGAGAAAAAAAATCTTAAGGAAATAATTCCAGCTTTTACGGTAACAGCCTCCGTACTTTATAAAGCTGTAAAGGATACCGTGAGAAATATAGTGTACTTAAAGCGTAACTGCCTTCAGGGCCTTCAAAACGCACCATTTCAATATTTTTATGTTGTACTATTACGAAATATGTAAGTTCTACTAAAATAATTTTGTAAAAACGAAAAGATCTTTTTTTTTACTTCGTTTAATAATTTACAAACTTCATTAATATAACACTTCAAAACATAATTTAAATGTCGTTATGTGAAATTAAGGCGATTACCAGCTCTCCAAAAAGATAAATCCTTAGTTAAAAAAAAATTCCCTCGGCGAGTTTATTGCGCGGCGGACAGAAACAAATTGAGTCAATCTTTTTTATGCTACAAACGAAAAAAAAAACTCAACATTTTGAACGTGCAAAGTTGGATATCAATCAGGGCGACCCTTTTTCAATAATGTTGCCCATAGGACCTTTCCTGTCCTCATTTTCTAAGTAATTTGAGATAAACCTAAGGTGTTCGCTGGCTCATTAATCGGAACGGTTACTGCGCCACGTAGATACGGAAGAGTTTTACTTCTTTTGTTCGATCACCTCTGCGTATACTCTAACATCGGAATTATCATTATTGTAACTCTAACATTATTTTAAATTAATTGTGATAACAGTACAGTGATGACAAAACAATTACAAATAACACAGTAACCCAAGACCTTTGGCGTATACCGCTTTAAAAATTGATAAGAAATATTGTGTTTGTAGATATTTCATTATTTTTTCTACATTAATAAGTACAAGTTGACGCCTGCAACTCCGTCCGCGGGGCATTAAAATGTTCTAAATATATGCCTAATACCCAGATCCATGAAGCTGGTCTGATGCTACCTTGTAAGAGAGATCAAAACTTTCTATAATAAGATGGTAATTTTTCAATGCGTTTTAGATTCTTAGATACTTTTTCTAAAGGTAGGAGTGGAGATTATGGTTCCTGCAAGAGCGGCGCGTATTTTGTGTGAGGGTAGCACATGGATAACTCCAGCCAACCCGGCTCGCCAAAGAAGCCGAGATATAGAACCCAAAACAAAAGAGGTAACACAAAAATAAACGTTTCATTTCTATTTTAATGAAAGAGCCACAGATGTACATAAAAGGCCATTTGCAAATAAAGACGTCCAGTAGCAATTTAGCAACCGTCATAACGACTGTTACCGAGCAATATTGCAGCGGGCAAAAGGAAAATTGATTAAAGAGCTCGGAGCTTATATTACGCGTGGCAACAATGAATATTCAGTATTTCAATGCATAAGCATTATGCAGCCGCAATCTCAGTAGCGCTGTCGCGGCGGTTCCACTGCCCATTTCTCATCTTAAACGGCAAAAGCAAGGCGCTAGGCGACGTCACAGCTATGCTTCTTTTTTAATAATAACCCCCCTTGAATTGCGCCCCGCTACAAACACTGGCGCAAATGTACTCAGTACACGCTCCCGGCGCACTTTTTGTGCTTTACGGCC
Organism: Papilio gigon; assembly: GCA_027563995.1. NCBI lineage: Eukaryota > Metazoa > Arthropoda > Insecta > Lepidoptera > Papilionidae > Papilio > Papilio gigon. Next base: position 2,626,422 of record JAODUI010000029.1, read on the forward strand.
TCTGCCTTCGCGCCAGTACCGGGAAAGCCATAGTTTTAGTCGAGCATAACTGTACTTGCCAACCGTGCTTTGGTATTTGTTATGCGACGTGAAATATACACAAAGTTTATTGTATGTTACACTAACGTTTAGTACAATGTTGTCGCTTATATATCAAGGCGTTCATTTTTAATAAAATACTAGCACATTTCATTCCAACTAAACTGCAAGCTTGTACATGCTCTATTACTATAGCGAGATTCGACCTTTGGAACACGATATTGAAAATTATTATGCCTAACCATTAGGCTATTGACGCTTAATTAATTAATAATGTAATTTATACTGTTAGCATTATAGTCCTTTTTACATTAACAGCATACGAATATAACCTTTCATGATTGTTGTCATGTAAGTGTGTCATACTACGTAACAAATACGTCCCACATTTTATCACAGCTAATTTGTTCGTTCCCGCCCATCGAAGTTCAAATAAACGATCGAATGTCCCTTTTAAGTAATGGATCGCTGATATGGAGGTAAGACCACCAGAAAACTTGAATGACTTATATAAATTTATTTAGTATAAAAAAAGGATTAAGTAAAGAAACATCATTTCGTGTCAGTAAGATTAACTGTTTAAAATGAGCGTTAGTCAAGACAGTCAACATATTCTAAGTTTAATTAAAATGTTATTAAATATCTCGTGTAATTTTATAATAATAGATAATATCAGAAAACGGGCAATAAACATGTAACAAGACATAAAACAAATGTCCCCTCCCTTTTGCTGCCCTCACGGGGTTAATAACGCGGTACCGGAAAATTTTATTTAGCCTACAGCCGAATGCGAGGCAAAATATTAAAATACAAGTATGTAGAATAAATACAGGTTACTACATAACACTATGAAGTTAACGGAATATCTTCATTCGATACCAGTAAAACTTTTATGATGAAATGATAAAAGCTTGTTTACAAGTGGGATTCTTTTTATTTTTATAGAGCTTTCTATATATTTAAAATACATATAAAATTAGTCATACTCATATTTTAACTTTTTAAATTAAACTTAAAAGACAAAAAACATATGTATGTAACAAAAGATATACAATTATAAAAAAACAGAAGCAAATATACAAAAGATATAAGCAATTTAAACGTATTTCGTCTTACCAATGTTTGAATATAAATGTATATGCAAATTCGATTACATTTCATTTTCCCATTACCTCTTCTGCGTCGGTAAAAAAAAGGAAAAGCTGTGTAATGTGATTCATCGGTCGTAGCGATATGGGAAATCACTCAGTCATATTCGCGATATCGTACCGACTCGCAACGAGGGACGGTGAAAATAACACGCAAACGAATATACACGTAGACGTCTTTTGTTTTACAACCAACTTTTATGGATATAACAAAATAATGTCTAAGGCCTTTTAAAGACAGACCAACTGTTGCCGTTAGCCAGAGCCAGCAACGAGCTGGCAACATACGTACAGGGATTCTTTTCTATGATTCAGTTACATCTAATTACCGTAAATAGCAATTGTCAAATTTGTATTGAAGAATTGAGTAGTGGCGTTGATTTTGGAATTATTCTTTAAAATTGTTACTATAGTTACAGCAACCGTATTGTTTTAAGCAGCATTTGTTTTTATAAAAAAAACAATTAATTATTTTGACAACAGCCGTAGCTTCGACACCCAATGCTGCCTAAACTCTCATTAATAAAGATTCCAAGTGAGACAACATGGTGCGCGTAGATGTTATTGCTTTGTTGATTCGTCCCGGAAGTAAATTGGGGGCCCGCTTGTGATTGAATGGGATTGAAGGTGTGTTCAATGTTGAAATACGAGGAAGTAACATTGGTCACGAAAACAAAGCAATTTAATAAAGGGACATTTTAAAAATGCTAAATAATTTTTCCCGCTTTTTAACATGTTTGACATAGATTCAAATGAATGTTATAATTGTTAAATATAAAGAAGTGAACATTTACATCGCATAACTACGACATATAGTTAGTTATTGTTGATTTTTAAATATTTATTACTCAAAGTTATTTTATACTTAGTTTAGTTCATTTTAATTAAGTGAAATAGAATTATTAACATCGACTTACCCAGTTTAGAGGTGGTGAAGCGTTTAAATTGGTATGAAATATTTATGTAGCAGCTCAGTATAACATTCACAATGAATGATAAAAAAGTTTAATATACAATAATTGTATGAAATACTATAGTTTCATAAAGTAATCAAAATCTAGACGTAATAGAGGAAGCAACACTTATTGTCACACATTGCGTACGTGCGCGCGTTGTTCGAGCGACGTGAGACACGACCGAGCTCGCCGGCGTCTGGGGCGTACTGAAATGAAAACAGCGAGACGTGACCGGCCCAGAGACACACCGACAGTCGGCGGTCTGGCGGTAGCTATGCAAGGAGCTAAGCGGGCGCGGCTACGGCCGCTACGAAAACTGAAAAATTATTCGCCGAGGAAAAATTAGGTTCGTCCCGACCGCGACAGTTCATCCATCCGCCGGCAGAGACATTCGCTCTCCGATACAGCGCACGATCCCGCCCGATTAATACTAAGCGCGCCAATAAATATTGATGCCGGCTCCTTTGTCTTGCAAAGAGGATTTCGTTTCCCTTTTATTAATGCTTATGTACCCTCACATTTGTTTGACAAATCGCCGTAACGAGTTTTCCTTGTGCCGAATCAACCGATCTCTTCCATTAATTACACGAAGATCCTTCCTTTCGTTAAATAAACGTACAAAACAAAGGGATTTGAAATTTATATTTTTGTATAAAATGCAGCTTATGCTTTTTAATATTTTACAAAACCTGTCGCCATGATTATTCAGACTTGGCACCGGAGTTAAAAATATATTTATATCCCAGATAAATAATCAAAGAACAGCATTTTTCATGGCTTAAGAAAACAGAGCGGCTGTCCAAAACACATAGAGATAGATAAATCAAAATTGCACAGCTATCGAAATAAGAGTAGGTACGTAAGCTTTGCTGATCGGTACAAAATGTTTTTGTGTGTGTTTTTTTTTAAAAAAACTCTACGCAATTTAAACAAGACAAATAAGTGTTTAGTGTGTAATAAAAGATGACTTTCACATCTATACAAATGAGCGTCTGTTTATCGCGGTCCTACGGTTCTTAGCACTTGCATGATCGGTTCCAAACATTAGCGGGCACACGCCGCACGCGAGGTAAAAGCCACTGTCACTTTCATTAGAATCGAAACTAGTCACTGATATAAAAGTTTTTTTCTAACAGTCCAAGACTTACTAATGTGTCGTGAATTGTTAAATAAATCTTCTAAAAAAAGCATTCGTGACGGAATTTAAATGGCGCATGCCTGTGCTACAGTATGCGTTAAGTTTTACAGTTTATTTGCCTTTTAAGAATGCGACAACCGTCATCGTAATGCGTGATTTTGCAACTAATAACCTTGTAAACACGCAATCGATTACAAAACGTGACATTATTGTAAAAACTATAGTATTACATAAAAAAATAGTAAATAAACATAATCACGGAGAAGCGTTTTTTAATGTTTCACAAGTAGATACTGTATTTGTTATTGCATTTAAGATAGAAAAAAAAAGTTTTCAAGAAAACTTATTTAATATCTAAATAACAACGTTAAGTTGCCAGTCTTCGGAGGTAACTTGTACACGGACTACTTGAGACTATCTTGTTATCAAGGGTCAAGAAGTAACAAAATGTTCAATAAAGCTAAAACAATTGCCTCCACTGGCAAACGTACGTACGCAATTAATTTAGGGCAATGAATTAAACAATTAGAACACAAAAAACAAATTAAGCCAAGTAGCATAATCGCAAATTTAGTGAATTTGAAACATAAACTGTCGACCCGTATCGTCAGGCTAAATCTTCTTTTAATGCGTCCCACAGGAGAGCCGGTGAAATTTGCCGAGGTCCTCAACTAACGTCAGACCTTAGCCCTCACGGTACGTGCTCGAATACGATATGAATAACGGAAGTTATACCAGATTATCGTTTCTGCTTACTACGGACGGCGATTACAGAATTTTGACAGCACAACGATTTTTTAAAACGTAGCATAAAAATTCAGTTAACTGGAATGCATATACAAATTTTATCAGTATAATTAATAATATAACTACAATAACTTTGTATGCTACTTTTAAAACGGCTTAACTCACGTGTAAATCGGTGTCGGTATCGACTAGTTTTGAACCCATCGGGGGCTCTTCTTCAGGGTGAGTGTGATACCAATCAACCAAGTACAAGTCCCAACTATAGCGCGTTCGCGGCCCGTCGCTCACTGATTCACCGACACCAATTCACGCGTGAATTAAGCCGTTTTATAAGTAGTATAGTGAAATGTCTCTCGAAAATTTTAGTAGTTTAATAACTTTGTAGTTTGATTAATGCTAAATTTGTTTTTAAATTCACAGGATATTAGAAAAAACTAGTACCAGTATCTGAACGTTTTGTCAAAGTCGAGAACGAGGTCGGTTAAAGTATGTTAAATCTACATTCAAGGAACATATTCAGATATGGCGGCTGATAGAGATGTATGGAAGAGTAGTATATATCGTATCGACGCTCCAAATGAATCGCAATCAAAGAAAGTCGCAATTAAAGTTTAGATGACTGTATTAAATGTCCTAATGAGATCCAATCGCTAACAAAAATATCTTCTGTGATCACTTCATTATAGTGTTTCCGATGATATATATGTTATGAAACTCTCATTTCCGTGTCCGTATTGATTACGTAGAGAACAGCACGGCTCACTGAATCATATTTCGCTGTTGTCGTAAAACATCGGGTATTGTAATAAGGTCAAGGAATGTTGTAGCGAACACTGCACGCTATATCTCATAGCGCCGAATAAATAGCCTCGCTATATCAGAGTACATTCAATGTACACAATGGGTACTTTAGTCTGCCCCATCGCATCACAAAGTGTAAAGTTTCTTCCACAACAACAGTCGCCTTTTAGCTACCTTTCTCTGAGGTGAAGCTTCATTTATGAAAAGCTTTCAGGTTCGACATGGCTAACGGGGAGCTCTATTCAAATCGTCCTCCCCAACGTCGAGCCTTTACATAAATCAAGTATTGAATAAAGTAGTTTTCTTTCCGTATGGATTGTCTGGCGGGGAATAAAAAGTTATTTGTTTAAGAGCCGCCTCTGAATTTGTACGTGGCGATTGGATCAACCCTTTCTATTGATGTTTTGTTTACGATCGTTTGATCTGTTACAATACGTAAGCGGAGATAGTCAAGGTGCTTACCACAGACACATCGTTTACACAAAAAATTATCAATGGGTGTAAGTGAAGCGATATGGACATGTATTACGTAATCAAACTTCAACTCAGCAAAGCAGTAAAAAAACAAATAGAAGGCTGTAAGCATTACTGTACAAGCAGATAACACCCGAGTTCCCGTAGCGGTGCGGTGTTAGCTACGAGGCAAGCTTTCGAAAGGCCGGTAAGCAGCTCAGAGACCGCACTTAGCCGCCAGACTACAAACAATGGTATACAATGTTATGTTATTCTTTGTTTGTATAAAGAGCTTTTATCCTAGATTTGACTCCCAGATGCAATAAAGAAATGCCATAGAATAAGGACGTGTTCTGTATAAAATAAATACCCCAGTCAATGATATCACCAACAGTATTATTATTTTATATAAACATAGATTAAAACTGTAAATCGGGGGACACAAATTTCAAGAATTCTAATTATACGCCAATGGCTCCCTTCGTTCTGATTTAATGTCCTTGTAAATATAGGAGACCAATTACAGAGTTTGACCCAATTTTCTCGATGCTGAAAAGTTGAGATAATGTATTTTTTAAATTACATGCCAAAGTCTCGGCAATAATATTAAACAAGAAATGAAGCTGGGGTTTTTATGACGATTTTTCTATAAAAAAATATTAGTGCTACGATTTGACTTCGAAAATATTTTATGTAAAAATTCGATTCGGATTTAATGAGATTTCTTTTACAATTTGAATAGCCGTTTATTGAATTGTCTAAATCATGTAAAAATACGTAGTTTAAAGCATATCTGAATTCGTGTACCAGTCTCCGTCGCGGAGTGCTACTGTAGAAACTTTTTTCATAAAAGTACCGAGTATTCGACTGCAAAGGAACACGGACAAGTAGCCAGTTACTTATTAACTTTTATAACTGCTGTTATACTACCGTGTACCTTTTGAAATGGAAAAATATAGTCGTGACAAATATAAAAGAAAAATGTAATTATTACTTCTACTTATACCGTATCTTCTAATGATGTATGTAAAATGATATGTTTTATTAAATCACATCTTTACATGTAGATTAAAGAAAATAATTCAAAACTATCTCTTCAATTACAACCTTGTTTAATAATGCTACAATTAAACTTACTTTTTACAGAGGTAAAGGAAAAACAAAACATAATCGTATCAAACAAGTTTAGTTTCGAGCTAAGCAAAAATATAGACACGCCAAGTATAAGCAAAGTTTTAATTAAAGTAACTGACATAGGTCAGTGACACGGCGGCGAACAAAGATAAAGTTAAAAGCCGGAATGAATTCAACAGTTGACAAGACAATGCCAAGGATGTAGACAAAAGTTTTTTCATAAACGCGCACGGATCGTGGCGAGAGCGAACAGCTGGCGGCCGCCCCGGGCTCTGCCCTGCTGTACTTTTAGTTTCGCTAGCAGATGTATTAAAAGGGGAAAATGGGGATATTTTGTACGATTTCGTCTGTCACCCTCAGGCGACTGGGGATGAAAAGAATATGTAATATCACTATAAAAATATAGATGTCCCTGAAAAATTACGTGTATTATTGTTAAATTAAATCCTTCACAAGCTTAAATGGTGCTAATTAAATTAAACTATCATCTAATTACTTTAGTTTATTAGAAACTTAACACATTATTTTAAATTACAACTTTCCCAAAAGAGAAATACATTGGGAAAAACGAACATGCTTAAGATATAAGGTAATAACACAATTTGATGACACTAGGTGCGATAGGCGGGAACAGACAACGCTATAAATTACTGCTTAATCCGGCACTGTAGGCGACCAGCCACCGCGACCGCCAATTAATATACGCCGTTACAAAAAACGAAGATCACAGTAGCCGGTAATTGAAAACGTATATAAATTTCATTTTTCGGTTTTATTGTGCTGATGTAAACAGCTTTATCAACTTGTCAATTTATCAATATCGTTGATTCATACTTGCCTACTGAGCATATCTTAAGTAAATTTCCACGAATACATTGCTGATCCTAAAAACAACTTTGGAGAAATCTTAAAGATTATTGGTTCAAAAAGAGAGTAAGACGAAGTGACATCGAAAGACAAATTCAACGGAATAAGAATAACACGTAATTTAAGAAAGCAAAAGGTTAGTAGGTATGAGCATCACGTGAGGGAGAACTTCAAGTGTGAGTTTGGAAGGGTACTCCGGTAGCGGTAGGCCTAGAAAGTGATGGATGGTTTGTCTGAAAGGTAGTGACGACTGAGACGACGGAAGATAGATTGATGTTGACGAAATCTGATGCGTCAACCATACGCGTTAGTATTATTTAAATGCAGGAAAACATCAACATACTTTTAATACAACCCTAGTTTTATAAATTAACCACGCAAACATGTGTACATTGTAGTTTTGAAATAACACTATTAAAATGTAAGAATGTCATCGATTCGTTATTCTTATCTATCTATTACAAGAAGCAATGTAAGTTTGTTCCGCATGGGATCAGTTGAAGCAAGGGACTATATCTATAATTGAATTGGTTGTTGCTCCGGCGAACGATTGTCGTATCTCTAAGCTTTGTACACTTCAATGCTTAGAGTTGGCGAACGTACGTTTCTAAACTTAAGTTAAATCACATCTGATAGAATAAAAAAAAATGTTTTACTTTTTAGTTTTAATATCTACGTATCATAAAACATGTCTTTTTTCATTTAGACTTGTTGACCTAAATTTACTTGTAAATGAAGGGAAAATATACCTGGTAATTTTCGCTACGAGTAAATCATTTACGAGGTAACATAACTGTACAACCTATATAAGCTACAAGATTTAATAATATAGAGTATATATGTACCTCACAAAAATCATAATCCTTCCTTCAGCCGGGAAAACGTAAGTCAGCTAAGACTATACATTTGTGTATTTGTAGTATAAACAAAGGGCGCTTGTAGTAAAGGACTTGCTATAATTGGATTCCCCATTGCTACGGCAAACGGATTGTCGTGTCTAAACTAAATCAAACTTTATTTCCGACGGGAGTCGTCGCATCGCTAGAGATATCGGGAACAAACTATAATCCACTTTAACTCATTATCATAGTTATATTACAATAAGGAAGACGTCCGTACACTTTGATCAATGCGCGAGTCGAGGGGGGCGATGTAAAAACGTTTTCAATTACAATTGTTAATTGTATTTCCGTAATTTTAAATAAGCACATATCAAGTTGTTTATCTGAGGAGACTGGATGAATAATAAAGAAGTTATAACCTGACTAGAAATATAAAATCCCTCGATATGTCATGTTGCAGAAATATATGGAACTAATTTTGTGCGTGTGCATTAGGATCCGATGCAGTAAAGAAGCGGATTGAAGCGCGAATGCAAAGTATGTTATGATTAACTTATTTCAGTGTCCTTTAAAAATGTACATTAACACAAGTCCGTAAGATTTTTTTTATTTCGTCGATAATAAGTCGTGCGAGATAAAGTATATACTTTCAGAATGTATTTGAAATAATATTGAAAGTCCTTAAATGTTTGATCAATGTCCATAATATGTATTGCTTTTTTATATAAATAACATCAATGTTTTTTTTTAAATTTAAATTTTGCTATATGTTAAAATATCGGGGCAAAATAAATTATTACAACCAAGATTTTAATCAAACTTACTGAAAATTAATAATTTTACATTATATCCTATATTAAAATTTTACTTTAATTAAAATACAAAATACCAGATTTAAAAGCAAAGTTAATATTACATTAATAATAATTTGCTAAAAGCACATTAATTAAAATTATAAACTGGCTACGACAAAGTCTCATTTATTTAATGTTGATAAATACGCTATGTCACCATCCGACAACAGGCAGGCACGCGACGAATAATCTGCGAAATATATCGCAAAAACGTACTGCATTAATAAAACGCGGTGGCCATCCGTGCACGTCGGCCATTGACACGTATGAGAGAGCGGACGACGCGAAAGTGAAAACTGATTTATATTAAATAGCATATTTTTTTATACTTGTACTATGTAACAAGGGGAAGAGATTGAATATGGATAGCTACAAGGGCAGAGGAATACCGAAGATATGGATGGACTGTGTGAATGGGTTATGCGTAAGAAGTGTGCGAGTTCAGATATGACGGCTGACAGAGATGTATGGAAGAGTATAGTACAAACTGTGCCAATTTTCCATAAGGAAAAGGGCAAGTTGATGATCCTGATGTTGATTGTTATAATATTCTTTATCGTATTATAAATACTGCTTAGGAACTCTGTTAAAGTAGCCGAGAACATGATGGAAAAATTTATACAATTTTTTTTGTAAAGCGCATCTGATATTTTGTTCTCTTAAAATGGTATCGATGTGGAAACTTCGTAGTGAACAATAATGTAAACACTCAGCCTCTGCTGTATCCTACACGTAAACGAGCGACTTCTTTTTTAATTAATATCATAAAATATATTACATATTTTAATAATCTTAGTCCAATTTTTGGCAACATATAAAGTTATATACATGTACAATGATATCTGTCACTGTTCCGTGCACGAGCAAGTTCTTCATTGCGACACTTTACCAAACAATAAGACCATATTTATAAGGTGATGATTTCAAAACGAGCTATAAAATATCTACGAGGGCAACATTAGACGCAAATCTTGAGCAGACGTCGCCACTTAAAATAAGCTGGCACGATTTCAAGTGCTGGCAACCCAAATACGAAGTATTCAGTTCATCAAAGCCAGATGTTACCGAGTCCTATGTAAACAGTGAGATGGCGAAGAACGCATGATTAAGTCGCAGCCCGATTAAGTTTGTTTAGGCGACTTTGTCACGAAATAACGAAGGACACACGTTTATTAGCCCTTGTTTTTCCACTTTTCATTGACTGCGGGAATCTATTCTTGTTTTTGCTTTATTAAAATATATTTGTGAATTGTAATCTACAAAACCTGGCAAAGGACAGCTTTGAGTGCGCCTAGTGTTTGTATTTGAAACTCAATTCAATCTTCAGGTACACAGTAAATTACATTCTAATATAATGAAAACTAGACTAAATTCATAATATTAATATTACTTCACTAAGCAAGATAAGATTGTCTGATTACGAAACCGAGTATTCGCAAGACAGAAGCCACATTAAATACACAAGGAGGGAAATTAGCGGAGCGAAACAACCTTTTACGAATTCACAACGTAACAAGTAGAGGTTCACCCACTACACGAATTAGTACTATAAACAAACAGAAGTCGATGCCGACTTGGCTGACATCCAAGTGGGCTGGGGCGCCGGCGCTAGTGGCCCGCGCCGCTCGGTATGCGAGCATTCCTCTATCTGTCGCTATTTGTCGCGCGATTATAGATTTACCCGACCAGAAACTATTCGACATTATTACCGAGGCGCCTAATAAACACCTACCAAGCCACCAAACTAAATTAACCAAATATCTTCGCTATAATTAACTATATAATTATCACATAGTAACAAAGATGCTTGTTATAACAATTTTATAACCTACATTCGAGGTAAAAAACGTGTACACTTTAATAAATGAACGTTATCTAATTTTATAAATTATGATTTTATTGAGGAAAAAAATCTTCTACCTAAATTAAAATCCATTATACTGATTCTTTACAAACAGAGAACCCGACATTAAGGTAATCCCGAATTATCAATAAAGGGAGACAAAGGTGTGATACACTGACCTTAATGTATTTATAGACATTTCGTCGTGCCAAATGTTTGTCCCCGCTGGCCTACTTTATTAACGCTTTCAATTAAATCGTAGCTCACACGAGTTGCGTCGTTAAAGGGGTCTTATATTATCTGCATGAAATTTGACTCGCAAACCACAGTCGCCCCGAGTGGGCCTACATAACTCCGGCCAAGTTGAAAGCTTCAATTACGTGGAGTGAGTTCACGCAGGTGACTCCTTAATTACAGGGTAGGAATTGAGCTGCCCATTCGGCTGTCACGCTCGCAAACGGATTATCAAGAGTGCGACTCACTACAGTCGTACTCTAGACTATTCATGGGATTAAATTAATTAGCATTGTAGAAAACGGGTGTGTATTGTTAGCATAAAGGATTGTTTTAAATAAATATTGTATTATCTTACTTATTACTTTAAAATAGAATTGTAAAATAAACACGACTACTACACGTTACTGAGTCATAGAATTGTAAAGGAAAACATAAAGCTTACGCTATAGTAACAATGCTCCCAAAAAAACAGCTTTTCAAGTTTGGAGTACATCCAAAATTACCTCAATAAAATGTACTATACGTATATATTCGGCATTTGGGAAGTAGAGAGGCAAATTAAAAAGGTTGCAACGTCGAAGCTATATTATTTCGAGCCGTCCAACCTAAGTGAATCCAATTTGCGGCCCTTGATGCCACGTCTCCGGGTAATGGGATTTCGGCCTTGCTCCAAAAAGCCTATTTACACATTGCCACTCTCCTAGTATAGTGTTAACTTCTTAGAACTTTGCTGAATAATATTTTATTCACATTCCAAATAATACGATAGTCATTTAAAAAATTAAACAAAAGGTGCAACTGATTACAATTTCAAAATAATTAACTTGGCTACAAGACCGGAGACATATTACCCTCAGTTAAAACTTAGCATCATTGAAAGAATTTAAAACGTCTACGCTCTAAGTAGCTTGAATCAAACATTATTAAACTGTTACAGAAATTAAGTGTGCATGTTTGTAGTGCATATACAAGCTCGGTCTGAAAACGTTCGCCAAAAGTCATAATTCTTACTCACGTGAACGTCACAAATTTCGGAAATTTGCAAACAAAGCCAAAGTGCCTAAAGCTGACTCCGTAGCCAAGTGGGATTACGTAGACACGTCTGCTGTTTATAAATATATGAAATTTTCCGGTTGCAGCGTCGCCGCTCACGGCGTGTTCAACGCTACATTTAATTTAAACGTTTTAAATATTTGCTTTTCGTCGAATAAACGCATTTTTATTGCTGCATTAAATTCGTAAGTTTTATTTATTTTATGTTTACATTTTGTTACAAATTATACTTACTTTAAATAATTACATCTATTAGAAGTCTTTGCCTTCTACGCCAAATATTTTTGCCTATTAACGAAATGTTATGTAATATCTTCCTTAGAAATGTTGTGAATTTGTAAAATGAAAGCATTAATAACGTGTTGAAGAGCTTCATTCCGCGCAAAAGATTTCGTGTTATTTTAATTAAGCTGGAAAATGACATTTTAAACTGACGGCACCGCAATAAATATGTCAAGAGGAAAATTATTTTTCTTGGTTGGTGCGTCTGCTAGAAAAGGCTCCGCTTGCGCGACGCGCCGTCGTCTTTACGTAATTGTGTTATAATAATTATCACGTCTATTATTTTATTTTCAAAGAAAACTGAAACCAAAAGTGTCACTTCCATTATATATCACTACGAGCAAGTAACGCACTATCTATTTGTTGCAACGAAACTATCACAAACAATGCGTGTTGACGAACATATGAATGTAAATCTAATTAAAATGAATGTCACATTTAAATGTTGTATCGAGTAGGGACATGATACGAGAATTGATTAACAAACATTTCAAATGACAAATGTCCCGGGGAGTTGTAGGTAATAATTTTGTGTGACAAACGAGCGGCTGAGCGCCGGCTGCGTCTTCAGCGGTCCGTCACGTAGGCTCGGTAAATAAAATACATTTTAGTTGAGTCTTATCCATAGTAAAAGTGGACTAGCTCTTTTATAATTATCACGCTGTGCTTGGAACAAATCATAGACGGTTATTGTCGTAGATAAAAAGATCCTAAGCATATAAGTATACTCAGGAACAAAATAACGGACATATCGGTCTCTTTACTTTTTATTAGACAAGAAGAACCATTTTGCTTCTTGAATAAAAGAAAATAAAAAATAACTTTCACGTAACTTTAAAAACCAAAAAGTTTTCGTGCGGATATCTCTTAATAATAAAACGCGAAACTCTATAGAAGAATATGGTGGACAAAAAATACGTTAGAGAGATTTAAGAACGCAAGAAAATCCACATTTAAAAAGTAGGTAACAGTAATAAAAGAATATAATTTTAGACGTTTTGCGTTTCAGTGAAATATCTGTAGGGATAAGATCCGCGACGGCGAAAGAATGGGTCGGCCGTTCTCGTGGACGCAAACAGAATTACAAAATGGTAAAGCGGTTCATTGTTGTGAATGGTTGAATACTCAGTTATTCGAGGGATTTTTGCGAATAAAATTTGAATATGTTTTTCGTGCGTATGGAAGCGAATCGTTGTATTATATCGAAATAGAACATATTGGAATTCTACGAATAATGCAAGATAAAATGAATTACCAGATAAGACGTACCTTTCACACAAACATCTGAATACTAGAACAAAGTTACATCAACATTTATATAAACCTGTACAACTACACGCGACACGCACTTTGTTCAACTTGTTTGAACATATTAATTAAGACTCTTCAACGTCAACGTTTAAACCGTTAAAGCAAAGAGTTTGGTAGCACATAATTTAATAACCGGTGGCCTAGATATTGGTAAAATATTTACTAAACAAGTAGAACGTTCGGAGGAAGTTCTATCATCAAAAGATCTCCGGCTTAGTGAACCGAAAACGAGTGCCCCTACAACGAGATTACGGTACACCGAATTCCGCGAAAGTAACGCGGAGTGAGATTGAAAAACTTCGGGACGCCGAGGCCGCGCTGAGGCCACGCCGCGACAGGCATTTAGCTACGATATTACTTCGGCTCGATGCTATCTAGTCATATCGCCCGAAAATTCTTATTTTACCAACGAAATCACCTTGTAGATATTTAGATTTTTTTCGTAATAATGCACTAACAATGCTTTTAACCAACCTTATTTCATCGATGTATACCAAGTTAGCATTTGTAACAGGTATAAGGTAAGTTATAACTGTATGAAACACAAATGCATTTGCTGCAACTCCAAACGACACCTCCGAGGGCTATACGCCTTCTAGAATATTGTCATAAGCAGAAAATGGTAGTATTTCATTGTATTTGATAAGTACACTACACTGCGGAACCATAATAATAAATGATACGCTGTATTCACATCGATCTTATTGTACACGGTTTCTTACTCGTAATTACGAAATACAAAATTTTGTTGAATGCCGAATGTGCTTTAATTACAACGAGACGTCTCATTAACTCAGTAATTTCAGCACTGACAATCCATCAAACCAGAACACAGTCGTCATGCCGATATACTACGATACTAGGGAGGAATGAAGTGAAATTAACGTTAGTTTAGTAACCAAGAAAAAACCTAGATTTTTTTAATTTAAATACAGATTTTGGATGTTGATTATAATTTTAAATATTTTACTTTAATATGGGTGAAAAATTACGTTAGAATTCATCCCGTAGGGATTATTTTGTTTAGTGTTAAACTTTAATTAACTCGCTGGTCAGTAGTGGCCTTTAAGCCAGTAGCCAAATGTTCTAGTTTTCCTCAGTGCTCTAGTGGTTTTGTCGTTAAACAAGTTTTGCTTGCTAGATATCGTTTATACTTGGATATCAAACCGCTTACTTCAGTCAACGTTATTGTGTGCAGATTGAAAGAAAAAAAATGCATATTTAATACATAGCTAATCTTTGATGACGAGAAACTCTTCCTTTCTCCATTGAAGACATGAATAATAAAAAGGCAAGAACAAAAAGAAAATTGTCGTTTGTCTTATAAAACGGATATTTTCAAATCCTTAAAAAATAACTAAATGGTATGAACTAATCATTAGTTGTCGCTTGGAAGGAAATGTAAATCCGACAAATTTTAAATGTCAAATTCATTATTGTATAATAATAAATATAAAAGTCATATTTAATGTAGACGAGTTATACGTGCTGTGGAAAAATATCCCCATTATAAAAGCGTTAAAACTTTAAAAGATAATATACACTAAGCTATGTTTAATACCATTATACTGCTGCCGCCCCCTTCCGCCTGCTGTGATATTGTTGCTGTTAAGAATTGTTAGAATTCTTCTTATATTATATCTCTTAATTAATGTAAACAATTTAATAACTATCTATTTAATAAGTTATAACTTTCGTAAACCCTTCATCATCCTGTAGGACTACCGAGAACGACATCCTGTAGGATACGTGACGGATCTGGAACCGGTTGGTACTTACACCAAACTTTATAGTTTGTTTTAAAATCTCAAATCCTTTATATATTTTTTTTTTGTTTTTCAATAAAAGTCATAGTTTTATTCTATACTAAAAAATAGTATAGTGATTCCAAAATCAAAGTATTCAGTGAAGGATAAAATACAAGAATGAGCGAAGAGGGCTATGAATATAAATTGGGATCAGTGCCGGTCGTCGACAAAATGTTACGTTGATTTGTTAGTTCAGCATACTTCTGGAATTATATAGCCTGGGCCGAGAGCTCGTGTGACTAGAAAATCCATTGTTCTCTGTTTGCAGTCGCTACAATAGTTTTCAGGTCAGTAATTTGTCATATGTTAAAATAAAATGTAATTAAAATGTTATTAATTACTGTGTTCTTAGTGTGAAGATGGATTTTAATAGGTTATTAATGTGAGCAACTAAAAAAAAGTTACCTTTGTTATTCAATAATGGATTATGAAGCTTAGATGCATTTAATAATTTTTAAATTGCTGTTGTTGATTTCATGTCATGTTTTCATTTTACTATTACGATATATTAAGTAATAAGGTCTTACAAACACTTCAAGCGACAACGGCATGATAATGAATGTTACAAATTAAAAAAAAAAAGTATATACTCACAATATTATATTTTGTTAAACATGTGTGCGTACACATTACTTTGTGAGTAAAGGCATTCAGGTCTGAAGAAGACAAAAAAAAAGAATATTTATTATGTAAACTTAACGAGGCTCCGAGTCGTCGGATTTGGGAGGGCTCTCGAGCATTAGCGCGTCGAAATGTAATATTTACTCAGCGTTACTCCGTGTTTGCGCGGTAGGCTTTGTCGACTGCTTCACTTCGACCTGTTGGACTCTTTGCTTTATACATATTGTCTGCCCGCACGTGTGTGCTGTTGGATTTTAAACATTGTTGCAGACTTTAAGTTTAGTATAGGACATTGGAATATAAATATAAAACGTAACAAAATCCAAAACATCCCATCAGGTAGTTGTACTTGTCCTATATTAAAAAAAAAACATTTGAAGGTCACACATGATTCATTCTTCTATTAAGAATCTATACCGAGTCGGGAAACAAAAGACTATCAACGCTGAAATGTAACAAACTTTGTCACGAATGGAAAAGACATGTTTAGGTTACGTCTGAACGTCGTTGTATTATGAAAACATGCTAAAATATGTAAAAATAATCATACACTAGACAGACTGTAGTGTGGAATATGAAATCTAAGATAGGCAACTGCAGATAGAAAAATCGATACCGTAATTTCACCTCGTCAGAATTCTGCCGATACACGAATCTCATCGGTGATATTTCGAAATGGAGTACAAATTTCGGTAGCGCACGAATATCCTTAATACGAGTGGGTCTATACAGGATTGCATGGCGGGAGCGACAACACGTTCAATTTCACGGCGGATATAGGGCTCCGCGTTACGGGCCCATTCCACTACGCCATGACGGTTCGTCGACAGCGACGATTTCCGCTCACAACGCCCCACCGCACATTATTTCTCGTTCATGTCGTACATAATAGTCTCCCTTCTCGAACAAGGCGTAAACAAAACTTTTAGTAGATTGACCACATCCTAACATTTACAATAAAACATATCACACTTACAAATAAGTAGTTGTAAGTACTTATAAAAACGGCTTAACTCTTGGATAAATCAGTTTCGGTACTGACTAGTTTCGAGCCCATCGGGGGCTCTTCCTCAGGGTAAGTGGGATTGGTACTAAACTAGTCGGTACCGACACCGACTCACGAAAGTTTTAATAATTTAAGTAGTAAGGTACTGTTGAATTCATTTATCAAATGTTTATTTCTTTCTACAGATGAATAGGATATTACGGCTATTGGCTATAACTTCGTAATTATAATAATCCTTTCATCAAAACACACTGTAATGTATAAACCGTCGGTGTGCCATGATAAACAATCCTATTATAATTGCGCAGGTGACTGTTTATAAAATGTAAACGATGTTTTCTATCCTGAGACGAATATTATTTCATTTATTAAACATTATTCGATTGTTCCGGGGGTAGTTTATAAGTAGAATATAAGCCAGGAAATTGAAATAAATTGACTTAGGGTTAAGCAGTTACTACTTAGGATCCTTCAAGAGAGCGTATGTCTCCCTTAAAAGCCGGCAACGCATCATCGATTCTTCTGGTGTTGCTGATGTCCATGGGCGTCGGAAAGAAAGCAAATTTGTCTTATTGTAAGCAGCTCTTGACTCGAATTGTCTTTGATATTTTCCTTCAAATAATAACATATATATAGATATAAGCTATTTAATCCTGTTTAAAAACAATATAGGTCTACCTGGGCGAGGAGGAATATTCGAATCGTGCACCTAATTGTTCCTAATCGCGGTTGAATTTAGTTCGAGTTTGGAGGTCGACCTCCTGACCACAGCCGCCGGACCGAACGGCATTACAAACATTTAATTTATTTACGTAATTGCTTGTACGCATCTGCGAGTTTCATTACTTCTGAAAACTATTTGGAATAATTTAAAACAAATAATGACTATTTAAAACGGCGACTTCTAGACAAAACGTTGTAATTATTAAAAAAAATCTAGCGAAATATTAATTGAAACGTTCTATCTACATTAATAATTTTTACTTGACACTACTCAAAAATTCATAAAAGATGCAGCGTTTAGAAAACAAAACTTTATCAAAGTCAGTTATATTGAATAATGCAAGTTTTAATGTACAGCAGTAAAATATCACTAAAAGGAATTCCATCGCGAAAATTAGACTAATTGTAATTCTTCTTCATGTCTATTGCATTAAAATACAAGCGAGTCATATTTTTCTTATATATTTAAAAATAGCACACCAGGAAG
The DNA here is from genome assembly GCA_027563995.1 of Papilio gigon. NCBI lineage: Eukaryota > Metazoa > Arthropoda > Insecta > Lepidoptera > Papilionidae > Papilio > Papilio gigon. The sequence continues at coordinate 2,644,772 of JAODUI010000029.1, forward strand.
TGTAGAATTCAAATACAATAAAAACCGTTCGGTTGAACAGAATGCGGCTAAAATCGTGTAGCGAGCGTCGCCGCGTGTCAGGCGCCGTCAGTCGCGGGGAACACCAGCAGCCGAATTAAATTCCGGGCCCCCTCGCTCTCGCCGATGCTCCGTCCAACGCAAATTTAACGACAAGTTGAGCAAAATCGTGGGAAATTTCTAAAATTAAATACATTATTAAGCAACGCTGAGTGCCACTGTTGGAACGTATCAAATAAGCCGCTAACGACGCGACGCCCGACCGAAACAATAGTCGAGTGGAAAAGCGAGTTACTGCCGGAGTGAAGGAAAGCGACAAGCGAGTGTATTAAGATAAAGCGCGTTGGGCGCCGGCCAGCACCTCGAGTGTCCAGCTACTGCCAAATGCCGAGCTCTTGATCCCAACTTACATATCTTCAATATCAAATTCGGACACAATTATCTTAGAGTACAAATACAAGAAACGGTAACTCACGCCAAGTCCCAAGGACAAATGGAATTAAGACCTAGGTTAAAGTGACTAGTAACATTTACAACAATGGCAATGGTGAAGATATCCAATATAGAATATTTCACAAGATACTTGATAACATGAACGCTAAACGAAGTATGAAGGCTATTAAAGATTAGCTTTTACTACTATGCAAATTGAGAGAACCCATTAACCTCAATATCAATACAGAGACCCCGAAAGCGCAATAAATCGGTAAAGTGAGGCCTCTCACGTGTCGACACAGAGTGGCAGATAACTCAGCAGTTTCTTTGAAGCGCAACCTTAGTACTAAGACAATAATGAATTCAGGCCCGGCGAGGTAGTGCTCGAGCGTGCTTGTACGCTCCACTTTGCACTTTTACTCTTATAAAGCGATTAATGACAATGACCAACCTTTGAGGAAGTGATAATAAAATAGAAAAGAAATAAATTGCAATCGCAGGAACGCCTTCCTATTTGAGTCGAGTCGGCCCCTCCGGGCTACACCGCGCCGTCGAAGCGTTATCACGAAGACCGTTTCATAATAAGTAATTTAATGAATAAAAAATTCTATACGCCGCCTTATGTGCCTACCAGTATTAGAGCGAGCGAAATATACATATTATACCATATAGAATTTTCTAAATGCACGACAATAAACTAGCTTCAGCATATCAATAAAAGGTATTAACTGTCTAAGACTAAGTCAATATGATTTTTAATCAGTCAAGGTACGTTTTCGCGAACGAAGTATTGTCATTACTACGATAAATAAATGTTGAACTCAGGAGATATACTTCCTATCTTAAAGTGTACTTTAAGATGTAAAGCTAGCATCAGTCTAGCACAGACGCATGGAAACGAATAAGTCTTCGGAGTTTCAATGCGCTATTTACAGTTTAAAGTGAATTTGATCGCTTTAACGAGGAATAAATTTATCGCCAATGAAACACAATAATGAAATTTCAATATCAGAGTCGAAAAAATATTCGGTTAGGAGTTTTAACTTTAATTAAGAATTTAATATGAAATGTACAATCCGTGGGATGTTTGAACAGGATCTGACTTTTCATAACGCGTAATACTGAAAGCGCAGCGTAAAAACGGCAATAGAGTGCAGGTGCGGAGACGGTGCCCGGGGAAGAATAAAAAAGATTTAAAAAATATCGGTTGAGCATTCCCGCGCTATCACAGCGAATGGAGCGACCGTAGGCACGCTCGTTAACTTCTTGCTTATGTTATATACAGTTTATGCTTCCCTGTCATACTGTTTTACTTTTAAACATATTAAAACTGCATTAGTACAGTTGCAATTTTATAACTAACTGACTTATGTTTGTTACATAGTTAAATCATTTAGTAATTTGAGAAACATTAATTATAACAGAAATATTTCCTTCGAAATATTGCTCGCTCTCTCTCTCTTCCTGGCTTAATTGTCCCACATGGTTGTGGGGTCAGCCTAACGTATCCTTCTTCTTCACTTCGCTCTATCGTCGACATCTTGGTCCGAGACTTGGCAGGCACCCATGTCCCCATGTCTTAAGCACTACATCTTTCCATCTCGTCTCCCTTCAAAACATTACATTGCACAAAAGCTATTGCCTTTTATGCAGACAGTTCTGATTTTTCTTCAACAAATTAGTAATACTATACGTGATTTGATAGCCTTTATTATTAATTACATGTACACATGAAGATTGACGCAGCGTGGGTTGGCCTCCTGCAAGATGTACTGATGTTCTGGTCAAGTTTGCATGTGTATCCTGGGCGGTCGAAGACCGACCATCGTTGTAATGTATGGGAGAAGTCTATGTCAATGATGATGACATGATCACATGATCACAAGTATAGTACTGTTCATAATTATTGTCCTTGTAGTTGATTGTATTCAGTTGATGTATATTGCGTTTGTAATTTAAAATCGTTCGCTAATTCAATAGTTAGTACAAACGCAAGTGTGATCGTATCGGCCGCATCATGGTGTAGTGTCCCGCCATTAGCCGTCCGTGCCTTGGCATCCAGTTACGTCGCTAATGTTCAATCAAATAGCGCCAGCGACTACTGGTTAATTATGCGTACACACTTCGAATACAAATCGGGCGTGTAATTATGACTAGTGTCTTGTCATTTGCAAGACAAAGCCAATGCCGATATATTACACTTACGATTCACACAACAGGGATATTAAATTATAGGTTTAGTAATGTTCAACAGATTAATTGTTTATTATTGACTCCTAAATTGTATGAGCTCGGTGCTAAGGAAATAAGACTATAGTGAAACTGAAACCGCTAATACTAGTGCATAATAATGACCCACATAAAAATACAACTTTCATTGTTAGATATTGTAAAAGAAAAATTGATGATTAAACAAATTATCAATTAAAAAAAATCAACATATTTGTTATTAAGAAAAACCACAGTATTAAAACGGAATTCCCGTTTATATTTGTTTAATGAGCAAACATAAACAAGAAGTTGTTCAAAGGCCGGGAATGTCTCTACTTAGCCGCCGCGACCCGGATTTCGTGCCAAATATTTATTTTAATTACATCTTGGTTCCCTTCGAGCTCAACTTAAATGTTTCCACCACCTTCAACGTCAATATTACGATTAATTTTGCCTTCTCTTTTCTTAAAAGGATTTCATTAAATTTTATAAGCATCCTAAAACCTTAAAGATAATAATCTTTCAACACTTCACAAACTCTTCTCTCTCATAAAATATTACGTTGTAATTATAATAAAAAATGTAACTCATTATTAAAAACTTAATTCCCTCGGAACACCTACTTATTTAAATAGATTGAATGAATTTCACCGTCTTGATATAACAGCTCGGGTATCGATGAATAGCTTCCCCGGAGAAATGCACGGAAGACTCTCATAATCAAGCCGAGACCCACTTTCAATAAGTAAATAAAATGAACGGAGTGCGGAGCTCCAAGCCGCAGGTACGCCGCCGCCCGCCGCCCGCCCACCTCTTCAAATAAAAGGAACTCGTTTAAGAGCTATTAGATAAAAAACTATAAAACTGAATGCCTTTTTATTTCTAAATATTTAAGTATAATAATATATTTCCGACTAATTTGTATTAGTTTTCGCACAATTTTTGCTCACTTTTTAGTGATTCCGAACGATGTTTTAAAATTATTAATTGGTATTGCACTTATATGGCAAAAAAACACAGCAGTAACAAGAGTATTGTTTGTTACAAACATGTATGAAAGTAATGAAAAAAGTGTGTGTTTAATATTAAAAGTACACGTGAAGTGGCACGGAGGGAGGCTCGACAGTCAGATATTCCGGGCACAGTCGGCGACCACAATCGGAAATGAACATTCAAAGCGGACTTAATTAAAACTAAACGGGAGCCTGTAAAGGGGACAATGCCTGCGCCAGACAATAACACGATGAGCTTCGTCATAACTGCCGTCAACTGCAAGTACGGCCAAAGATTACTTCCCGACGGCTTAGTGCACACTGACGTGGCGTTTACAATTGTTAACAGAACCAAGATATTGAAATATCAAACATATATTGTAAGAATCACAACTTTGTATTGTATCTTTAACTACTGAGCTACATTTCGTCTTAAACAATATGATTGTAACTCGAAAAGATTATAATAATCGGTAGTGAGATAAACGTCGGCAAAACAAATATTCCAAGTTTAAGATAACGCAAAAGGAAATGATCATTCTTTCGTAGCTAAGTAAATACGCCAAGAAAATATAAGTGCAGATAAATTCGAAACACGTCCAACAATATGAATTTATAACGGCAGAACGAGGAGACAGGTGGCGCACTACGACTCCTAGGAATTTATTAAATAAATTAATTGAAGTAAAATGAACAAGCGCCTGAACGTTGTATGAACGGAAGCGACATGCGCTGATGATAATTAAATATTTATGTTACGCCGCAGATCGATTGCCGTCGGTTTGTTTTTGCGTCTGCCAACGTCTATGCTTATAAAGTTTCTTATCAATAACATCGGCATTCCTTGTACTAAATTATTAGATTCGAATATAAACTTAACATACTACTACCGTTTGTTAGCGGTGAGTGAGCGAAAATTAAAAAAAAAGCTATGTTATACGTTCTTCCCGACTATGTTCTTCATCTGTGTCGAATTTCATAAAAGTCAATCAACCGTTTTGAACACACGTAATAATAAACTAATCAACCCAAACTTTCACATTTATTATGTTAGTAAGATTATACGATAGTATTATAAAACATTTTAAACCTTATCAAACATTACTATTTATAGTTCGATAGTCGCGATGTAGATATCTTGACGTACTCATGTTTATTCGACTACACGTATAGATCTGACCGCAAAAAGTTTTCCATTTTCAATATCTAGCATAAAGGAGCACTCTCGCATAAACTATTTTAATACTCGAGCTTCCGGAATACAGACTAAGTGAAGTGCTCTAAGAGACATCTGAATGAATTTTAATGCATAACTTGTTCGAAGGGGGCTCTGATTCTCTCAGCTCGAGAGCATCTCATTGCGAAATCAAAGGAAGTCTATAACTGTGGAATACAATTTACTTATTTGACAACCTGTCTACCACACTCCTTCGAAATTGACGTATACCTACGTGCTTGTAGATCATGGATATTTTTGACGACAACATTTATTTTGTAATTTAGTGACATCAGTGGTGACATTACATGTTAGCTGCTTGATAGTTCGAATAACAAACGTAGAAACTATATTTTATAAAGTAACATAGATTAGTGTGACAAATATTAAGTTCAGTACAACAATAAAGATTAGTAAGGCGTTAAGCAGCCACGCCGGCACCGGCGCCATCCACTTTTCCAATAAACCGGCCTGCTGAGTGCATGACGTGCCGAGATTACTTATAGCCCGCGGAGCCGGAAACCAAACAACAACATTTGTTGGCAGGGCCACCAGATTAATTTTTCCTCGGGCGTTTAGTTTCTAAACTATCCGTGAGAGCAGTGCATTTTCCGTAAAGTATTGCATCCAATATTATTCAATAAAACACAAACTATTGACGATACAAAAACCTTTACATTTTATAAACATTTGCAGACATATTTCAATTGTATATTATTGATATATGTTCATGCTTTAGCACGTAAAAAGCCCTCGCTCTAACATTTACATTTGCTCTCTTGATAAACAAGAGGAGTGTACTTTAAAAAAAATATTCAGTATTATATCATATAAAAAATATCTGCCGTAATCTAGGCTGTTATTTCAGACAACCACGGGAGCGCTACGCGCCTAACGAGGTCTCTTTTCGTCACGATCCGGTCGAGAATCAATTGGTCGTGAATTTAAAAGCTCTAAATCAAATTAACCGTATCGGTGAAGCAAAAAACTTTCGTACCAGTTTGGTATTTTAAAAATCATTATGAGTATCATACATATATGAATTTATTTCTTAACATTCAAATGATATTTTATTATTAACTTTGTGACAAATCACCGCCTCCAAGACATTTACGCATTAGAATTTTAATATATTCTAATTAAGCACGGTCCACTCGGCAGGCAGATATTCTAGGGCTCAGCGTAACGATCATTAATACACTGCAATAAATTTGTATCAGTAGATACGTTATCCGTTAATTGCTATCGGATCGTAGCAATCTATTGCCGGGCACAGCCGCCGGATCGGATACAAGACACTTGCCCTGTAACGCAATTTGTGTTCTAGTTTGGACAAAGCCTTTGGCCAATTTGAACGAAAATCACAAGGGATCAATACGTTTACATCGAATATTTCCTAAACCTACAATAAATGTTATTACACTAACATCTATTCTAATAACTATAGTGGGCAGTAGTATCATACCTAATAATAAAAAAATATACCATTTTCATTTTAGGTATAGTGAAAGTAAAATTCAGGAATTTCATTTACACAAATTGAGTCACTTTATACACGCAAAATAACAATGCAGTAACATCTGCGCTGTGTGGACCGCGTGCAGATAAAAACGCATTCGTTACTGCGTCCAATACAATCCTCTAACACGGGCTTTTGTTCTAATACGCTTGGTTTCACTCGTTATATTAATATCATTCAATCAGCCAGATGGTACCGGTTTGAAAATTGTGAACAGAATATTTTACTTGCAAAAAAAATCACTCCGAATGATTTTATATGACAGTGATTTTTTTAAAACACGATTTTTAACAAACTTTTTAATTTATTTACATCGACATATACTCCTACGTGAATGTTAGTTACATGTACCTTTAGTAAGTTCCAGATTTATTTTCACTGGTTTTATGCAAAATATTGCGACACAAAAATAGTCTACTATTTGTATTATAAAATGTTTGCAGTTTCCAGACATGGTTCTTCGTGTTCCTGTAGGTTAATGGTAGTTTAACGTCGCCACAGTATGTACTACTCTTCCATATATGTCTATCAGCAGTCACACCTGAACTCACACCCTTTCATTCACACACACCAACTCACACCCTCCTTCACACAATCCATCCACACCTTCTCCGGTCTTCCTCTACCTTTATAGCCATCCACTTTCAACTTCATTTCTTTTTTTAACAAAATCATAGAAGAAATTTATTTATAGTTACTTTAATTCGGACAAAGATGGGATCCCTGACTTCACCGATGTATCGAGTATCGATATCACTTTCGCATATCACGTAATACTACTTTCTACAATCTAACATTTCAAATGCGAGTGTGCCTACAATGAAAGCAACTAGCAATGTACACTACGTAAGAGAGCATCGCTCAGTATCGCGGGGGCGACGTCGCGAGGGGCACATATTTAACGTTCCCGGCTTATCTGTACCGAGCCTGGCGCGGGGAAGGCGCACAATATCGCCGTTATCTTTTTGTTAATGACCTGCACGCGAAAGGTGACGGCTTACATCATGGAACAAAAAAACAAGGAAAATGCTCCCTTGTATTTTTTATTAGGCGTTTTTTAGATGAAAGAAGCTTACTTCATACAGAGCTCGGATACGCTTCTATATTTCAGTTTTATATATCTCAGATTGTTAAGAACTGCGAACGTGAAAGATGCCGAGAAATTGTACTGAAGTAACATATTTCATGGATGTAGATAAAAATGTGTCAAAAGTCAACGAAGTTCAGTTAACACATTGTTAGCCGCCGGCATTTTGTCCCTTTTTCACATAATCAAATTTTAAGACTGGCTTACCGTATTGAAGTGTTAAGTTTGTTACAATATTTATTACAATAAAAAAAAATTTAAAATCTAAGAAAAAAATATAATTATTACGCACAACATACATCAGTGAAACTAATATATTTACTATATCACTTATAAAACGGCTTAACTCACGTGCAACTCGGTGTCAGTACCGACTAGTTTCGAGCCCATCGGGGGC
>JAODUI010000029.1:2652715-2667335 GCA_027563995.1 Papilio gigon
TAGTCGGTACTGACACCGAGTTGCACGTGAGTTAAGCCGTTTTTTAAGTGATATAGTGAAATGTCTCACGAAAGTTTTAATAGTTTAATATATTTACATTTGGATAAGAGTTTACACAGTACATGACATTTTTAATTTTCAAAACAAACAACGTAAGATAGACAGGAGAAATGTAATTTATGTTCGTGTGTGTAAACCACTTTCATCGTACCAGCCACCTCCACGTCTCTAAGTACGTATAAATCTTTAAAGAGACAATGACAAGCTGTTAAGAGAACACAAATAAAGAGCTTGATGAATGTTCACGTAAATCTTTATCTAAACGCGCCGCTTTGTAAGCTATGCGCGTTATATTGTCCTGTGAAATGGAACTATGAAAAAACCGAAACATTGCAAAGTCTTATGCTAATATCACTAAAAGCTCATACTTATTTAGGCATACATGGGTCTAGATTTAAATATTCAACAGGGCTAAAATCTTCTTCGACTCCACAATGAGAGAAGTGTTCCAGTTTTTATTATCCTCGCTTAGGTTACGATTGTCGAAATTACAAATACGAATTTGTTTAAAATAGCCGTTTTGTTTCATATTCAAACAAAAATAAAGACATGAATACATTTAGAAGTCGTGAATACTTGAATATTTTTTAAACACAGACTATCCAATCTTACTAAATATGAAAATCAAGATTGTTTGTAGGTATTTAGCGATGTAATGTTTTTACAATAATCTTAACTATTTAGAAAACATGTTTTCAAAGTTACTCTCATTGTAAAAGGACATGTATTCCTAAAAATAAACACAACAAAGACTAAAATGTTATGAGAAATTAACTTTCTCGTAAAACATGGGTAAGGACCGGTCACAAAGGAAATTTAGTGCCGCCATAAAAACCTTTTGGAGTATCAAAATTAAAGTTATGGTCATTGTGTAATATCTGGTACGGATATTTGGATTCAAAATATAATTTTTGCCGTAATGTTTTTAATTAAGAAAAGTTATATGAAACGAATACTAGTACAGCTATATTTATAAATGAATCGTGTCGTTTCACGTAGAAATAGGTCGATATCGTAACCGCGCGTCCGTCAAGACTTCCCGAGAGAGCTTTTGATTTCGCAAGTTTTGTAACTTCTCCACCACATACATATATATTGTGTAGCATACTACAACTAAAATTAAATTTATTTCTACTTATTGAATTTAATAATATACAGTCTGTAAGCGTTCGTGTAATATTAAAAGAAATACAAACTCATTACAAATTTAAACTGATCAAGAAACCACTTCCAATCAATAAAAAACTATCACAACATCAAATTTTCAAAGATACATAAAAACTACACACTGGCAGGTTTACCATAAAATAATAAAAGAAAAACGTTAGTATCCCGTTTTGTATAAAAAGAATTCGCTACAATACAACGAATCATTTAATAAAAAAAAATACGCATGTAGTAGGAGGTAATCCGTTCAGAGGGTACAATGGTGTCTGACCGGCTGGTTGTGCCGCAAATGACACGTGTAATAAGATAACATAACGTTGGGTTCGGGTTGGGAGCAAACAAAGCGCCCTCTACACTCCGTCGGCACTGTAACAATACACACGTCCGCAGCCGTAGCAACCTTACCTGACCCGCACATCGCATGTTTTATGCCGAATAAATTCAGATAAACGTCACGGAAAAGTATCATTTCAACAAAAGAAAAAAAATATTGTATATAGATAGATCTGTTCAATTAATTAAAAACTGAGAATATTATGCAACATATTAACGTGGAAATATTGTAATTAAAATGATCACACTTATTTAATCTAAAATTTACTGTGATATATAAAATATTTTTATATTAGTGTAACTGTGCCACAAGAATGTGTTAATTTTGGATTTTACTTGAAACTTTTTAAAGTTAGTTATTTTACTATTTTGTATCTTTTTTTTATATTTTGCTAATAGAAAGGGTTAGATAATTTTGGGGCTAAAGGGGCTTGCAGTAAACGCTTGCATAAACATGTTCAATTGCGTACCACTAAGCTTTAATAAACATTACTCGTACATAGAAGTGTAACAAGAAAATATTAATATTGCACGAGGATAAGATATTAAAAGCACCGAATGGGAGTTCTTTTTAATAAAACCAGCGCTAACCAAACAATAACAGAAAATATGAGACAATGCAAGCCGGCTCGGATGCAACCTTCCCTTGCGTCGCTACCACGGGCAAGAACTCATTTAATGCGTGCATTTTTTTTAATTACAAGATATTATATTCCGCATTGGAACCTAGGTAACCATTGGCAAAAGATAGGACAGTTAATATAGTCATATGGTTTGTAAAATGTATGACTAGAAATTAATTACAGTAGTTATCAAACATGTCCCAGAGTTATTTTGCGTTATTAAAAACGACATATCTTAAATTACTTCAATTCTTGAATTTTTCTGAAGGAACGATTTTTATATGATTATGAAATCAAGAGACAGATTGTCGTTGATTAAATATTGCTACGATGTATAGCGTAGCGGTTTTCTTTGTGATACAAAAACACTGATGGGCCGTAAGCCGCAAGAGGCACGTATTTAACGTTCCCGGCTTATCTCAAACGAGCGCCGCTAGTACACACGATAACGAGCCTGTGTTTCTGCTAATGACCTACATACGAAATGACTTTAATGCAGAAAAAGAATATTTCACAGAAAAGATTTCATACAAAATGGTACGACGTTTAAAATCTTAAGGACGAAACATAATTTCAAATTACTAAATGATGACATACAAAAATAATAACTTCTATTAAATGTTTGAATACGAAACGTAATACGTAGTTCGTATTAGAATTCTGAAGAATACACTAATAGGAGTGGACCTTCAACTTTGCATTTCAATCGCAAGTCGATGCCAACGATTTTAATTTGAATCATTTTAAACCCAGTTTCTTTTATTTATTCTTTTGCATAACGAAGTCAATTCGATGAGAATAATTTGTCATCTTTTTCATATGTCTGTGTGGAATCAATGACCAAATCTTTACGCATGGCTGGATTAACCATAGAATTCTCATATAAAAATGACTCCATAGCTTTCACACGTCTTTGCTGCGAGTCGTAGCTTATTGCAACGAGGAAATGACATCGATATAATAATACTGCTTAGTAAGAGATTGCGAAGCGCGCCAGTTACCTTTGTTGAAGATGGAACATCACTAACAACGTTCAGTTATGACTTCCTAAGAGTTCCCTTTGCTATAGAGAAACGTTGAATATTGCATGAACCGGTTCTTTTACGACTTCAATTAGAATTGTATAAAATTTAACAATGCAGTACTGTTCTACATTATAAGCACTTTCATTTTACGAGTGTTGACTTTATATATAATATTACCATCCCGCAATTTCATATATATATAAATATACATATTGTAATGTGAGTAGAAATGGCTGCACTACTAATTGGAATACAAGATATTGTATCAAAGAGAAAAAAAAATGTTAACGTAAAGTTAACTGCCACACACAGAGTCGTTTTATATTTATAATAATTAGTATAATAGAAGCTTTAACAGTAAAATGATCAATAGTAATTTGGTGAGACAAATCTTCATTAAAGCATTGTTTCTTGGTAAAGATTTCATCCACTAAGTCTCCGCTAGTAAACACTCAGAGTGTGGCAGTAAGTCCAAATAAATTACATTTCAACAACAAAATGTCGAACCACATCTCTCAAGGTTACACTCGTAAGCTGCTCGCCAAACGTATAAAGTAAATGACGACTGCTGAAGCATACGAATCCTGGTAGACTTTTTACGTGTCTGGAACATTTATTTAAGTTGTCAAATAAACACAAAACGTATAAAATGTAAACATTTTATACTTAAATCTCCAATCTAGAACGTTTTATAACATCACGCATATTTACATACGAACATTAACTTGGAATTATATTACGATGACTTTTGTTCGAGTACCTTATATGGGACGTGTTAACATTCGTTTTCATTGATGTGACACTCAAACATATTGTCATCAAATTAATTGTTGAACAAAAAAATTGGATAATAATTGTTTCTGTGTTTGATTCGACAATAGAATAAGAATAAACCAAAAGACACAATGATGACTATATTCAGCAATGGGCAGACAAGGATGATGATGAAATGATACAAGACTTTTAAATAACATTATTAAACTTGTGAAATATCGAAATCTAATGAATGAAAGCCACATAACTAATAACAAAAAACTGGAAAAGTAATAAGAAACGATATTTTAAATACACAGAAAACGAACAACTTTGCAATAATCTAAGAATTTTTATAAAATATTAGAACACAAAGAAAGAAATCAAAGCAGGAGCGGGCGCTATCTGTGCAAACAACGCGAAAGAAGATTAAGTTTTCATAAAGGGTATGAGAAAACCTGAGAAAATAAAATAAATTGTTAGAGCACAAACATTAGTGTTAGAAACTGAATAAATTAATACATTGTTAACTTTTATCGCGTATAAAAATTAGTCAAGAATTTTTCACAGAAGAAAAAATTTTAATTTACTAAAAATAAAACAGTCAAAAATTTTAATTTTGATAACAAAGCTTTTGCTAATAAATATATCGCCGCACAACCTGTAGAATCGAACGCTGGATTAAAACCGTCCATATCAGAGCGCTCAATCACTTCCTGTAGGACTCGAATGGCCTAACCGCTAGATAAATTGGCAATCGCATTCAGGCATTTCACGTTACTGACGCTTACAGCCGTCAATGGCGTGTAATAACTTAGCTACGCTCCGGTGCGCTGCTATTATGTCTGCAAATCGCAGTACGTGAGGACCTCCAGTCCAGGTGACTATTGACTATCGCGGTTGATAATCTATTTATTTGAATTGATTAGAAAGTGAAGAATCGAATCTATATAATAAAATCTACACGTTACATTCTAATCTGATCTAATCGTAGAATTCCACCGTCGTAACAATATTATTCTTAAGTATTTGTTGTAACTTCTGTTTGGTCAAAGATAATGTAAAGGAACAATATGTAATACAGGTGTTACGGCAACAGTAAGAAAATTGCGTCGTCTTAAAAATGTTTTATTAATGTCTGTGCAGAGAATATATTGTCAAAGAATATCATATTAAACAGTTCCATTTAACTTGTTTTCATACCGCAGATATTTCCTTAAAGTTAATGTTCCGTTAAACTATAAAAATGAAGCACACATTGCAATAAACCGCGGCTTTAAAATGTCACATAAACTGTCGCATTAAAGTGTCATAGTGAAGAGCTTTATTAAGAGAAAACAATGAGAACTAAGCAGAAAGTTACAGTGACAATGGAGCGAGGCCGGATGGCGTTCAAACAACGCGGCATCGGGCGGTACAACGTTAACGCCACTGTTGCAATTGAAGCCAATAAAGTCACTTACATTTAATTTACAAAGATATTTTTCATTTACCTTCTATTGTTTTCGTAAGCTTTTTTTATAAGAGAAGGGTGATCATCGACTCCCATGCACATCCGCAATATCAGAGGAACCATGAATGCGCTGCCGGCCTTTAAACATAACAGTTATAATAATAACAACGTTTTTTTTAATTTAATATTTGAAACAAATGGAAGAATGAAACCTAATTAACCTTTTTACCATTACCCAGACTTTTTTTTTAGATAATTGATTATTATGCATATTTTCTAGTACAGACAAAAGACTAAGCTTGTCTTAAATTCTTTCGAAAAGTACAGGAACATGAATTAAGAATGAATTTCTTTTCAATTACTATATGACATGACACACATTTTAATACCATCATCATGCGACTGACTTCAGATAGTAATAACACGACAGGCAATTAAGTTCTATCGCTCCCCCGGGAAGGAAGCGATGAATAGTGTATGAACCAACTGTTTTATGAGGTCAATTAAAATACGTAAAGATTTCTCTATTTGTGCTCTGATATGAATCATTTCCATGTTTAATAACTTAGAAATTTTTTTTTTTTTAAATTACTGTGATTAATTTCACTATACTATTTATAAAAACGGCTCAACTCACGTGTAAATCGGTTTCGGTACCGACTAGTTTCGAGCCCATCGGGGGCTTTTCTTCAAAGTGAGCGGGCTTTAGCGATTGACAAGTCAGCGATGGGCCCCGGACGAGCTATTGTACTGATGGACTCGAAATAGTCGGTACCGAAACCGATTTATTCGTGATTGAAGCCGTTTTATAAGTATTAGAAATTTTAATTTGAAAATGTTCTTAAATCAAAATTTATTTAAGCATAAAGGTCCGAATGTATAACTTGTATGAATATGGAAACAGCTCACACTTCAACTTAACTTTATCGACTAATTTTTAAGATAAACACAAAAATGATTATTAGTGTGATAAAGTCCTATCAATCGTCTGCCATCTCCTTGAAATGGAACTGATTCTTTTTATACAATCGCCTAAATTGTAGATTGATTTCAAGTTAAAAGTGAAATAAGAATAAAAATGCTTCCGATTCCGAGTCAGCCAATAATAATTAAATGGTTCGGCGTCGAGGAAAAAAAAGGGAGCGGTATCAATTTAACGCAGAAAACGACATCGAATTTTACAATAAAATATATTTAAAACCGAAGCTAAAATAAAAAGCTATAAATGTCACGACGGTTTCGACCAAAGAATGCTTTTTCTATTAAAAAGTTTTTAATCTAAAGTGTGATAACTTTGACTAATAATATGATTGTTAAAAGAGACTGGTTGAAAATCATTTACGAGAAGGTAACGATGTACAGAGTAAGAGAGTAATAAAAAAATATAGAGAAAAAGTATAATTTTTTACTCATCATCATCATCAACAGCCCCTGTCTGCCCACTGTTGGACATGGGCCTTTCTCAATGCCTTCCACGGTATGCGGTCCTCCGCTTTCCACATCCAAGTTTTTACTATTTCAAGAATATGTTGCGAAGTAATAAATATAAAGTAAATAATACGTTGAAATGGGCCGTAGTCCGTGTTCAATAAAGGAAAAGATCGTAACATTAAACAACGCCAGTGATCATTATATTACGACAGGCAATTAAGTCTCCGCCATACTCAGATGGGTGAGTTATAAACGTTGGAAATTGCATGGACACTTTACTTTATGTGTTCAATTAAGCGTAGCAAAATAAATCCGTACCTGTTCACACTGCGAGTACGACCCTGCCATACAACACGACATCGGAAATGTTTTTCCTGTGATACAATTCAATGTAAATACAAAATCGTGTGAACACTTTTTAATTAATTGAAAAGACAATAAATTATGAAAATATGTTTTTTATATTCCGCCATTTTTTTTAAATTACAAAACTCAAATCTTATCTATTGTACATAGCATTAAGGTTACTTGGAAATTTGAAATACTTATTTTAAATTAACTACGTATTGATATTTACAGCAAAGGAGACAACTATCTTAGAAAAATCGTCAGGAACGAGGACTTGCGTCATTCCAACAACGCAATTAAGTTATAAAAAAGCTTTTCCCGGAAATAATATGATAATTTTGTCAACGATAATAATATTTTAATGCATAATACCATCATTATGAAAACAGTCACGTTAAGTTTGAAGGTAAAACAATTGCGGCTGGCTGGCTCGTTAGCCCTCAAGTGACGAGTGTAATAAGATAAAGTAACGCCCCCTGGCGACCTGCGGAACAAAGCCCCGGCGCTCAGTCGCGCTCCGACGGCGCCTCGCACACAATACAGCTCAGCACATAATGCCTCCTTATCGCATAAACATGACCTGTTTAACAGCAACATACATGTTACAGTACATATTAATTTCAACTGATAACTTTTGATCTTTTTTTCTTAATAGTGTAACTTCCAAACCCGTACAGACCGGTGCACACCGTAGTAGGACTATCATCGTGTGCAAAAAGACGCAACAGAACCCCAATAGAATTAAATGTCAACGTTAAAAATAGACCCAGAGTTAAAGAACCGGTGCTAAAGGCGATACATAAAGGTACGGTCAATCATGAAGAACATTACGAAAATAGCATTAATTGAAAACGTAATTATCAAGACTGCGGACAATGGACAGCTCGATTTATATTATTTCCACTATTTACTTTGTTAGTAAAGCTTAAAACCTCATCAATCCCATCCTTTGTAACAAATATAAAATATTAGAAATGGTTGTAACATTTACGCTCCAACTTTAAGTTTAAGGTCATCGTGTAATTAATAACAAATATTCACTTTTGAAACAAACACCATTAAACTTCAAATGTATAACAAATAGTGATTAGGTACATCTACTTGTACTGGCGCACAAACACGAGGCAAGTAATACAGTAAACGCCTAGTTAATCCAACCATATATAAATAAGGCAATGCTTAAATATGTGTATTGTGTTTTTCTAATATGTGTGGCAATAAATTTGTTTCTTTCTAACAGCGTATTCACAATCATAGTTACTAACAAAAGTATAATTTTACCAACTTGTAAAGGTTAACTGAAACACACATAACGTTCATTACGTTGTTACTTTATCCGCGTAATTTAATTTCGAAGTCCAACTAGATTTAATTTCACGACAGTTAATATGATATAACAAAACGCCACATGGGACACATTTATTAAAACGATGAGAATTGAACAATAAACGTAAGTTACAAGGACAATAGAACGGGGACGGATGCTGTTCGTTCAAACAACGCGAAAGGAAGCTGCATTATGAAGGGTAAAATACTTCAATCATTTAGAGGCGGTGGGGATAATTTTTAAATGTTTTATTCCTCTACGGTAGTCACTTGTTATGATGTAGGACAATTCTATTTAACAATAGTCTCGTTAATCTACAATATGCCTTTCAACAAAATTTGTGTATAGAAAATATGTTCATATAAATGCGCATAGAAACGAAGCTTTCTTAGTTAATCTCGAAAGTTTAAAACCGCCGATCAAACTGTATGACTTATGTACTAGTATTCTAGAAAATCGTCTGTCATAAATAGATAAGTCATACAGTTTTTGAGCACACAGGGTCATATACTTTAGTAGATGTGCCGAAAATACCCGTCCAATCGTCCAGGAACCTTCTGGAAAAAGAAAAATAACATTGTTTGTGTACCGATGTATCTGAAATGAAAATTAACGGTTACTACTTGCATTTAGTTGTGTCCTGGTCTTACAAACCTGTAGTGAAATAACAAAAGTTTCTTATTTCCAATGTCATTAATTACATAGTAATTATGTAAACACTTAATTACGTAATCGAGACGGGCGGAGATTGCTTGTCTGGCTTTCGTTATTCATAAGCAATTGTAGCCAACTTGAATATATGTTCTCAGGTTAAGACTACAGAAATAAGAAATAATCCGATATTGAGTTAGTGTAATCACTAATTAGCTTATCTATAATACTACGAAATCATTTTGATACATTTTCAAACTTAATGTTAGTTATATATTGTAATAAAAATAATTTACTTTGAGACATTACTTCCTCCAACTAATAGGGGAATAAAACTAAAAAGTAAAACATTATAAAACAGAGTAATTCATACAGTTCTCCAAGATTTCTAAATATAGAAGTTAAAACATAAAATGCACATAATATTTTCATTAAGAAATAGTTTTGCATCCTCAAAGGGGATGGTAATTTAATTAAGAACTGCAGATAATTTGAAAATTTCTTATGGAACAGTTTTTAAAACAAGTTATTATAAAGGTGAACATTTTCATAATTAAATTGTACGCTTTCATACCATAAAATTAAAATATTTTTAAATTGTTCATGGTACATTTGCTTAAAGAAACAATATTTCGTCACATCTTTATGTGAAAGAGATTACGTGCGTTCAATTTCTACTTGGATGTATACGCTTTGCATAAAATTGGCCACCGTCGGAGCGAGGGCGAATAGCGAACAATTTCGATATACGTGAGGCGCAGCTAGACGTAGATGTAGTACCAGCCTATCTGTGTACTAATGGCCTACACATGCGATAAGTGAGCAAGTAACGTATCGTAGAGGAAGAGCTAGCATCGAGCCAGCCGGTTCGATAGTACTCAACTCCATGCAAACTTTCCGCGCCGTTTTATCTACGACATAAACAATGTTCGAATAAAAATGAACCGCAGTAAAACCCTTCCGGCCTTCCATATTTCAACCTTACATAACGTTCCTTACGTGGTTTACGATCTTAGCATACAAATAAAAGATAAAACAACGATATGATTTACATCTAGTTATGTAACAACGTTATAGTCAATTAAACAACACATTTTTTTTACATATCTATCTAACTTATTTTATTGACAACCTAACCTTTAAACGTTTTTTTTAACTATATGTCAAGCCAGTCTCTTATTACAAAAATAATGGTTCTAACAAGGTGTTATAAATACAAGAACTGAATAGAATCATTTATACTTAAGATTAATTTTCATCCATCGAATTAGAAAGTTAAACTTTACGTTAATAAGGTATAAATTTGAAAAGAAAACTAAAATATAATTTCCAACATAATATACGCGCGTTTTTAGATAGATAAAAGAAATTGCTTTAGCCGATTACAAATCCGAAGAGACTGTCATAATTCAAACGGTGCCGACCTTTCTACTGCCGAAGAATTTATCTGTAAAAGACTTAATTGAATTTACTATCTCAAATGATTACTACTATGTTCTATTAGTTTGCAGAGTCGAAGACTAATGATAAATCTTCCAAAAAGACATGCCAAATTGTTACTTACAGTGTTCATTAATTAACAAACTATTTAGAACTTCATTTTTATTGAATGAATAAAATTAACAGGAGCAATTTGAAATTGTAAAACTGTTCACACCACGCTTAAAATACATTTTGCTATATCGTTGACTAGTTCAACCTAAAGTGGATACAGCAGGGACAGTGTTTACGTTTACATAGCCGCTACACGACATGTTAATTAAAAAAGTTCCATACTAAAATAACTGAACGATAAAAATTCATCCAAAATGATAGTTTCCCGGACAAAGTTCTATCAGATAAAAAAGTTGAATGGACATGAATATTTATTACCAAAAAACTAGGAACAAGTTTTGATCAAATTATTGCGTTAATGATCTTGGTATGTGTAATGATATTGTATTAGAGTTCAATTCAACACCGACCTGATTCTGAACAGAATACCAACTGCGACATCATTTTCAAGAACCACAATTATACCATAAAATGCGTATATTGCTAACATAATTGATTACAATACCGTGGCGAAGAAATCTTTTATTATTTATACTTACATTGGTCATAATATTTGAACACAGTAAACTCAAAAACAATAGAAATCATTACCATACCAACGTTTTTAACAAAACACGAAATGCATTATGAGAATTGTCATCTTGTTCAGCAAAGTACGTCGAGACTAGATCGTAATAAAACAAAGTGTAACACATACTGACAGGACAACGTTAATAGTACTTAGATAGTTTATACTAGGTATAAGTTAATTAACACGACCCATAGTGTCAAGTGGTGGAACATTAGCGCTAACGCAAGCCGGTGATCAACAGTATTACGTTGCAAGTAATGAGCGACCGCAGGATACAACTTGCTACCGTATTATCATGTTCGGCGCCAATAACTCGGTTTGCGACTTCAATATTATACAAAAGATAGTGAAGAGTCACGATATTAATATACTATGAGACTATTTACTGAGTAATTGAGAGACGTGTGGCGAACGCGAATAATACCATTTCCATTCACCCCGAAGAAGATCTCTCGACGGGCTCGAAACTAGTCGCTGCTGACACCGTATGACATGAGCGTTAGCTGTTTTATTTTTAGTTCATAAGTACATATTGGTATAACTCAAATATCGTAGCACAATTTTTCGTCATTGTTATAATATGGGCCATGCCTTTATTGTTCATAAACTACGAAAGCATTGTGATTTAAACACAAAACAGGAACACTGAATTTTTTTAAACATCGGAATATTGGAAAAATTCTGATGGAACGTTCTAAACTTTTCCATTCGTGCATTTCGATCGTAAATACAAAACATTACACGTGCCCTTTCTATTTGCTAAGTAAAAACTAATAACACTAATGTTAGCGTGCATGTTTGGACATAGGCCTTTTCCAATGCCTTCCACAGTTTATTTCCTTTAAAAAATTATCTAATAAACAATCTGATCTAAATTAGAATACATCTAATTTAATACAAAAATTAGTAACAAGTACTGTGATTCGCTTACGATATACTGTAGTATACCTCTTTATTGGTAAAAGTAACTATAACAAAAATAAACAAACATGGTGGAACGGTCTGTCCTCGGCGGTATTTCGAAACCAGTACGATTTAGGGTCCTTCAAGAAGCGAGTGTCTCTCTTTCTCAAAAGCCGGCAACGCATGTGCTCCTCTAGTGTTGCGGATGTCCATGGGCGTCGACGACCACGTTTGTGATGCCGTCGCTCGTTTACCCCCTTCTCTTATATAAAAAAAACAAACCTGTGATTTATCACTTGTGGCGATACTTTGATATGTGATTTTTCATTAAACATCTGAAACAAAACAAAAATCCATATGTAATTGTAGAAAATGTCAATTTCGTTCTACCCAAAGATATCGGTATTAAGATTGAACATAAAAGGTACATAAATGTTCTCAGTTATCTGAAAGGAGAGCGGCAAAAGCACGTACGTACGTTGCGGCACCGCAATACAGATCCTATCTCTGCACTAATGGTCTACATGTGAAAGGTGAACATCGATCTAAAGAACATCCTAATGACTAAAGCTTTAATGCTGTTTGTACAAACACTGGCTTAAATACTGTTCATTTTAAAGATAATTTATTTTTTTTGAAAATATCATACTAATTCATACTTTATAAATAGAACCGCCAATAGCCTAATGCTTAAGGGTACGGACTACCAATCTAGCTGTAGTGGGTTCAAATCACGCCAGTCTATCACAAGCTTATCTGTATTGGTAACAAGAAATATTAGTAAAGCAATAAAAATCTACTAATATTTTAACAAGTAAAGAAAAATACTAACGTTCTAATGCATGGTTGGATGTTATTACGTACCTGCAGAACAGCTTAACTTGGTGACATTTGCCGTATTTGAAACATAGATAAGAATACATAGGCTACTAAGTTTTAATTACTACTAAGTTTTTTTTTAAATTCCAATTGGACAAAATTTCGGACAAAAGCTAGTTATAAATATAAATATGTCTAAAATAGTTTTAAGAATTAAAAAGTTTTATTGAAAATGAAAATTATTGATATCGGCTACATATTATAAACTTAAACATCACTACTCATGTACTTCCTACAGAGCAACTTGCTAATTCAGTATACGATGAACTAAGCTTAAAACAAAGTACAGTCTTACGATATTAGTACATCTTTGATTTTGTGAATTAGTTTTATGTAGTTATAAGCAAAGTAACGATCGTTAAGCTGTTTCCCATTACATAATTGTACTTCAATGTATTATATGGCATAGTTACATAGAACCACGATGTTAGGCGCGCCTAGATAACAGGTCCATTATATGGTTTTGTTTACCGTCTATGCCTGTACATTACCGGTCACTGCTTTAATCTTTTAATGGTATTGTAACTGACAAGTTGTTTCGTTAGTTATTACAAATATATATTTCTGCTCTAATTATCTTACTATAATTACATACATAATAAGTTAATTAAGCTCTAATATTATTGAAGGACATTTTAGAATTTAACGCATCAAGATGCTTCTTTTAAATAGGTTCAAATATTATTGTTATACTTTAGAAATACATTGCACGAACTCCTTTAAACTATTAAAACCTTCATTAGACATTTCACTAAAGTACTAATAAAAAGATACTATCGAAGGACCCCCGACGGGTCCGAAACTAGTCGGTACCTACACCGATCTACATGTTAGTTAAGTCGTTGTTATTACTAGTTTAACGAACTCCTTTATTACTTAAATATCAAGTAGTCAAAGTGATGGAGATTGTTTATTTGAGATAACGTTAAGTAAGAAATATAAATATATAAATAACAACTATGTGCATATAATTATAACATTCTTACAAGTTAATAACCTTAAATGCATCTTCAGGTATCATTCTTATTTATTATGACATAATTTTTAAGACCTAAATCCGTCATCATGTTCGCAAATAGAAGCCTTCACTGCATATTACAGTAAGTAGAGATTAAGCTCGCGTATACTGACTGCGCTTAAGTTACTATTTTCCTTTCCAATTTGTTATCACGCAACACTCTGTAAAACTAACCTAACACTATTAAAGTATTACGATATTATTGAGTCTAGTAGTACTACATTGTCTGACAAACAATTCTATTCAATAAAAAAAAATAATAAATAAAAAAAAACGATAACAAGAAATTCTAGTGACAACAAAACGAGGTCGGATGCAGTTCGTTTGAACAAAGAGAGAGGAAGTTGCGCTATAAAGTTGAAACGGTTACAACTGTTTGTAGGCAATGGGGTCAAATCATATTTTTATATTGAATCGCGGATTTTACGTTAAATAGAATAAAATATTCGGCTATATTACAAAAAAAAACATCTTTGCGTTATGCTCGTGTGCCTTAAAACAATACTTAAATTGGAAATACCTTA
>JAODUI010000029.1:2667435-2698361 GCA_027563995.1 Papilio gigon
ACATGTTTTAAGAAAAAACAATTGTTAATAAAGAATCAATACTTTGTTTGAAGCTTAGTTTGGGAATACTGCGTCGCCACACTATTGACGGCTGCAGGTCGATCAAACACGCCACTGAATTACTAGCGCACTCTGTTATTGCAGGCTCAGAGTGAGGTGAATGTACTGCCTTTCATGACACAAACATCAACAAATATACAAAGATTGAAAGCAATCGATTTGGTATCGCTTTAACGTGAAATGAGAATAAGTATATTTCGGACTACATATTGAATTAATCATACGATTAGCGAAAGACTCAGTTAAAAAAAAAACTAAAAAAACAAAAACGGCTCACCCAAGTATTCATCCGGTGTCGGCACCGACTACTTTCGAACCCATCCGGGACTCTCCTTCACGGTGAGTGTGATTGGTATTATTTCGTGGTCGCGGCCCGTCTCTCACTGATATACAGTCACACGCGCACCCAATGGGCTCGTAATCGGTGCCTTAGCCGTTTTGTTTTAATTTTGTAATAATGTCTCTGGAAAGGTTAAATAGGTTAGGTTATATATTTATATATTAGTATCATTAATTGAAAGTAACTTAGAGAAAGCACTTTAGATATAGGTACATTTGTGTACACAGGTAATCGCGATTGAAGTAAGTGGTTCCCGATAAACTAACACAAAATCAATAGTTGTCTATCTGATCCGTAAGAGCGCTCGGTGGAACTATTACATAAACCAATATTAACTTTTGTATTAACTGTAAATACACTGAATATTATGCGCTAAGTTGCTTTCGATATCAAAGGGTAATTTATGGACATTCTTCATCCCCCGTTTACACTGTCGGCTACCATGAACTGGAGACTAATGTAGAGTTAAGTTAGATTTTTTTTTGGTTCCAATTTCAATGGAAATGGATGGCTGAGTTAATGGATATGAAATCATTACGATTTAAAATATTAGTAAGAAGTATGACTTCCTGTTGTAGCATCAACTTATTACAGTAATTATCCACTGCTGTAAGGCCTATTCGTAAATATATCTTTGTATATCAGTTTTTAAGACTATCATGTGCTCCTAAAACATAATGATATTATCTTTAAGACACAAAACAAGGTGTAGCAAGGCAGTTAGGCAGTCCGTAGGCACTACGAGGAGAGGCCCCTAATGGCCTGTCGGGTGGCGCGGGTGAGAGGGGTGATTGATCGACAGGTGACGTGTGCAGTGGCCCTGTCGCAAAACATCGCCGCTTGTAATAAATCAAATATCCAAATATCTGCGATAAAATGTGATACCCATCTAATGATTCGTTCCTATTTGCTTTGCATGTAATTAAATTAAAATGATTGAGTGAAGTTGAAAAGGTCAGCATGTTTCTAAGAAATTAAAAACCCTCACGTCTTGTAAACTTATTTGGGTAATGTAACATACATTCGAATCCAATGTCCAATTTTTCAAGCCCTTTAGCCTACAAATGTGACGGGGTCATACATATAACGAGAATACAATGTTGTTTGTATAAAATAAAATATATACATCAAACTTATCAAATTACGTTTAAAACAGATAATTGCTGGTATTTTTAAAGTATAAATAATACCTGTTTAATTAAGCCGGGGCGTTTCTTTGTGATAACTTTTTAATCACAACTTGTTCAAGACACTGTCCGTAAAACATTTCTTCATGTTGCAAAATGTATTAAAAAAAATAATAAGCTTATGTTATGCCCTAATACAACGGCTACCGTTCGTTAAAAGTCTTGTCCAAATCGGTCCAGATTACTCGGTACAAACGGGAATTTGCGGAAAAAAAAAGGCCAAAATAAATCATCTGCTCGAAATATAAAAAAAATATTACAATATTAGATACATACTTTAAAATTTTATTTAACGATGAAAAACATATATGCGAGGTAATTAAACAGTAAAACTGTACGACGCCATCTGTTGAATAATCTTTAAAAACGAATTTACCAAAAGAAAAGTTTACGATACAGTCGAGTGCAAAGTCTGATGCGACACGAACTAATCGTAAATAACAGCTGCCAACTTAAACTTTACTGCGTTTTGAATCGAATTGCGTTCACGTGCTTCAGTAAAAAAAAACTTCGAAACAATTTCAAAACTGAATATTCTTTATCACGTGTTACTTCTTTAGGTTAATTCATTAACTTCAAATCATTCTAGATATTTGTATTATGGGATTATGGGAATATAATGGGAATTACATTTATTATAAATTGAATTAACCGCTTTCAAAGTACAACCAATACAAAGATTGTACCATTTAGAACTTTCTTCTTCTGAGGTGGAAGGGAGTCAAACTTTTCTTGGTGTTGATGATAAAAAGAAACGATAGTTTCTTTATTTATTTATTAAAAATATTTTATAATATATTTTAATCCCGTGTTCGAATGTCAACGGTAAAAACAAGACTTCAAAAACAGGCTTCACGAACGAAAGACGTGCCTCATACTGTTTCGCTTCTCATCGCTTTTAACTATCTTTTGACATCATCCTCATCATTTTTTGCCTGCCCACTGTTGGACATGCGCCTTGAATGTCGGTTCACCAGTCTCTGAACATTTTCTTAAATAAATACAATAAACACTAAATGTTCGTTACTTATATAGGAATTTAATTCCTTCACTCAGGAAGAATGTTCTCTACAGCTGTGACCCATTTTACAGAATCTCTTTGAATAATCTATTAATGTACGTATTGCACCTGCTCTAATATTTCTCACGTCTTTACTTAACGAAATAGTGAACAATAAAAAAAATGTAACGATTTCGTATACTTACGCATTGAAAGGAATTTATATTGTTTTTAACACAGGATACTTCGTAAACGGAACCAACTAATGTTGAATATATTATTATATTACACTGCTATGAATTCGACTCATTCATTGTCACAGTGTATGGAATCATCATCTGTTCAAACCTCACTGTATTAAAAATAATTTTGCAATCCCTGTTCCTTTTAACTTGTTTAAGCCGCCGCTCTGAGTTTAATTCGGAGTCTTTAGTAAGGGATTTCCTTCCTAATATCTACGATCTTACAACTCTATGGCGAGCCCAAACGAAATTATGAAATGTCTCGGAAATTCGACAGAAAAGCGGGTCTTAGTAACGTCGGCGTTTCTAATTAAAACATCCTCTTATTTTTACCTCAGCCTATTAGGTAACACGACACTAACAGTAGCCAAGATAATGCTAAGGAGTTTTAAAGAAATTACTTCTAATTATAGTAAAGTAAATCAACA
This sequence comes from Papilio gigon, assembly GCA_027563995.1. Taxonomy (NCBI): domain Eukaryota; kingdom Metazoa; phylum Arthropoda; class Insecta; order Lepidoptera; family Papilionidae; genus Papilio; species Papilio gigon. Next base: position 2,670,693 of record JAODUI010000029.1, read on the forward strand.
GAATGGGAACTGATTATTTAGTCATGAATTAATTCATAGATAAAAACTACAGACTTAAGTAAATTAAAAAAAAAAACATCGCATGGGGCGGTTCTCAAGTCGACATATCAACATTCAACACGCCTACTAAAACAATAAAGTAAACCGGTAACAATTTATTTCGTCGACTTGCAACCCAAATAAAACTTGCTACGTCGTCAATTCTGTAAGGGATCGAACTCGGGATATAACTGTAAATATAAAAAAAAAACTTTTCTAATGCTATAAATTGAACGCTACGAAAGAACAGCGACTCTTACTACTATGAGAATTCAGCTACCTCATAAATATGACACATTATAGTGTTACTGCATTATTTTCATACAACATTAAAGCCAGTACACACCTTCAGTTTTAACTGCGCAATTACAACACGACAGTCGTACTGTAAAATTAAAACTTACGTGTGTAGCCTACATAAACATGCAAATCAAAGGACGCCGACGGGTAATCAATAATCACACTTTACTCCGGCAAAGATCCGGGCACGGTATGAGCGGAACAAGCATGCGGGTTTTGTGGGAGCTTGCGGTGATTTGCTCACGACACCCTCAAACAAACAATACAACATCAAGTAAAACTTACAGTATATTAACGCATGTTTACGACCGAGACAAAGAATGTAAGGTCGCAAGTCTAGAAATACAAACATTATAATAGCCGGACTGCGCAGTAATGGAAATTAATTTTATTGAGTGGAGACGTAATACTACGAGCAATTAAAACGAGTAGAACTGTTTCATTGTAAATGACAAATGTTATTAGCTATTTAAACAAATGTTTTCTAACAGAACAATGGTTCATGCATGTGACAGTTTGATTTCACCAGTGTTGCTAGTTTCAGTAAGTTTTATAATTAACTGTCAGACACGAAAACGAAGTAAATTTAAACTACAATTAAACACATTACAATGTAAAGAAATTGTTAGATAGTTGTTATTGTTAGATAAGGTCATGTGAGTTTTCTTTTAAAATTATCATTTCAATGTACATTATTAGAAGTATTTGTAATCAAAGAAAGTTAGAACGTTTTAACACATAAAATTAATTTGCAAAAACTTCAAGAACTTTACGATAATTAAATTCCATCGCTCAAGAAAAAATATAAACTGGACACTGTAACTATCTTAGTTTAAAAAGTTGCAAATAATTTGTTAAAGAATTAAAAATAAAATTCAAGATATGAAAATATTCTGTTACATTATCATATACATACAAAAGCTTATAACGCTAGACTGACGACAAAGCTAAGGAAATTGATTTTAATTGTCGACTAGTATAATTGCTTAATTATAGAGCAATGTGTGAGTCAGCACATGGCATGGTTATCGAGGGGTTTATAAACGGGACTTTATTACATAAATATACGCATGTTTACAAAATCATACTAATATGTTGTAAATCTTATTGCAATTGCTAAAGGACAACGTAACTATTTAAATATACGGATTCAATAAGGTTTCTGACAATATAACAAATATACTGAACTTAAAATAAAATCAGTCGTGTCCTTCCAATGTAATATTACGAGAGTAATGCTATCCTTTTCATTCTCCTTGTAAAAATAAAGATAAATTCAAAGTTGTGTTAGCTGTAAGAAACAAATGATGAGTAACCACTTAAACATTCACAAATACAGACAAAAAGACCTTTGATCCTTTTGATCATGAGAATATACAAGCATACCCGCATTCATGTTTCATGGCGGATAATAAATATGAACTTGAAATAAAAGAACAAATCGGATCTTCAAAAATAATACAAGAGAACCAAGCTTTCCGACGACTTGTAAAAACCTAGCATTGTACGCAATAGGCATTCTAATCTTGACAGATTATCCTATGGCTCTTTTATAAAATGTATAATTTATTATTAATTTTTAAAAAAATAATAATATAGTAAGTAAAGCTACGCGCTATTTTAGACAGTGTCTGTGTAAAATTTGAAATACGTTAACAGTTTTGGAGTTACCTGTTAGAATTAACAGACATTTTACTTTAGGCAACATTTGCTTGGCTGTTGCTTCACTTTTCTTTTGAGAGATAGTTCTCCTAACTGTTATGATGTTAGTATAATAATTAAAAATGTATGTTTAAACTTTAACATTGCACTGAGTGCACGAGTTATCTAGGTTAAGCGGCAACCAGATAATAAATAGCGTTGTTCGTTGTGCAGTCCGCAGAACAGAACGCGACAACAGTGTCCAGTGCATTAGGTTGAAACGGCGGGGTAATTAATGGTGGGTCGCTGTGTGTCGCTCCGGACGGCTAATGTACTGCCCCCGGCCTCACGGCCTCGGCATCCGATCCCGTTGTAACCTCCAAACATTCTAATGAGTGCACTTGTTCACATTTGAACTATGACCCAACTTGACATTTCTAACTAAATGTGCGCTCAAACAATAGCATGGCTGCAGTATATAGCTGTACCTCAAAGTTTTGCCCACACGTACACTGATATAACCTGCGGTAATTCTAATAAAGGTAGGTTTGATTTGTTGAAATTAATGTCGCTAAAATTAAAATTACTAGATCTATTGAATGAAAATCGTGTGAAATTTAGTATAAAGATATTGCTGGAATAGTTTAAAATTCCAGACATCGAAAAAGGTTTTGTCGATAGATGGTTTGTCTCTTTGCCACAGATGCTCCCGTCTAGAGAGTATTTCGGTGACTGTCTCTGATTCGCGGCTGCATTTTATATTCTCGACATGGTAGACGGTGTTAAGTATAAAACATGTTACACAGCTGTTGAAATATAAGTAATATAACTCGACAATATTCTTATATATTTAACTTAATAAAATATCAATTTTCATAACATTCGAATTACAACTTTACTATCATCTATTTTTCTGTATCGTTTCATACTTAAGATCATTTTATAAAACTCAACGCCGTAGTTTCAAATATAGATTAAATTTTTCGTTTATTACTTCTGTCAGAATTATTGTAATACAATTAACCCGTTGTATAAGGTACTACAAAAAATGTATTGTATACATAGTAATAAATCATTGATTCGCATAGAGAAATGCAATAACAGAATCTAGTTCAAATATAGAACACAGCTCAGACAGAACATCGTCATATGTTCGACGTGTCCTGTCGCCTTAGTGCAGGCGCTGCATAATTAAAGCCTCCGAGTTCAATATCGAATCCGTTAATAAATGTACCGTGTACTGCATTCAATATTCTTGTTACACTGGAAAGGAATTGCATGTCTGCGAAACATATACAACGTTTATATAGCTATATATGTACCAGTCTTACTGTTTCAAATATTCCTTTCATTGCTTGCACATATATGTATACAAAAATAAAAGATTATCATTAAGGCGTGCGTTAAAACTGTAGGCTTAGACTGGCTCAAGCGAAGAGTAAATGGATAATCTAGAGTAAATCCGCGACAAGTGACGACAGACTGGGTGTCAAGCGCAGTTCTTGCTACGTGTGTGTAACATGGCCCGCTTTCGTAGTTTTACATTAAAGTAACATAAACATTTAATTCAAATTCTAATTGGAATTTGGAATGTTATTGAAAAAAGGTTGAATATAAAAGAATTCTAAGCATCTAACAAGCTCGAAACATTACAGTAGATTTCGAGAGGATTTTCAAAGAAAATTTATAAATAATTATTTTTCGCGATACATTATGTTCATTAAACTTATCAAATTAAATTTCCAAGCTGAGAAAATATCTGAGTTACGAAAACGTCAGTATTAAATTCTCAGCTCGACGGTTATTTTTTTCAGCGAAGTCTATCATGGGTGAAGTTAACATAAGCACTATAGTTGATAACAGTTATTCTCGTCACTAAGACAGAGATGTAGTGGAGTCGCGTAGTGACGTTGGCCGGCAGCGCCACCTGAGCCGGCAGCACTGCCTAATGGCCTGTCGCGCCTTCGTCGGTCCCTTGATTGATCGACAAACCGACTAGCACGCTGCCCACTCGCAATGAATCGCTCGTGATAAATCAAATGTACAAATATTTGCGATTAGTAGTATACGATAGTATACCTACTTTAAAAGTACAGCAAATACAATTTAGGTGCAGTTACTATGTACTGATTTCGAAAAGTTGGTGAACATTATCGCGTTTTATCTTAACTAAAGTACTCAAAGCTAAATATAGTTTGAACAATAATTCATTTAAAGTCACTTAATAAATTTAACTTGTTTAAGACCCCATTCATAAGTTCGTTGAAAGCGTTTCTCGATTAAATTATAGAATCAAGCAACAAAGTAGGGAACAATAGCTAAGATTTTGCGCAGCTCAAATTGCAAAATGTTGTACACCGCACAAAGTTTATCTTTTCTTTTGATAAAATATTATATTTTCCAGATTCTAATAACGTGCACTGTGCCGCTATTAGATTAAAATGTTTGATTTTTTAAGTACCTACTATAGTTAATTATATATTAGCAATGATTACTTTAGTATTGGATATTTTTAATTAAAAATACATTACAAATCTTCTAAATAAAAAGCTCAAATAAGCCCTATAGACATAACATCATTAAATATAAAAACACGCACGATTTTAAAGCATAAATTCATTTTTAATAAAGAGCGTTCGGTGTTAGATGGGGAGGTAAAAAAAAGCCCAAGCGTAGCGTACATAAATTCACTGGCGAGCAATAATCTCCCTGAACAGCTCTCCACACCACGTGTTCGTTTATTCCACTTTACAATCACTTAAACGTCGAATCAATGTACGTAACAGCATACAAATTTTTCCCCTTTCATAAACTCATTTATAAAAGTTTCATACATTAGACATTTTTAATATCTATAAAGTAAAGCTTTAACGGTAAATCAGTAAGTGTGCTTATAAAGCTTAAGTACAACACGGCCTTTCATTTTGTTAACTAATTGTTAAGTGAGATCCTTGTCGGTTATTATGAAATTTTTTAAAACAACAGCGAGTTAGCTGCCCTCGGCGTTGTGAGAGCCTTTTAAATCAATTAAGAGATTTTTTTGGTCACGGAAAGGAATACTCATTTTAAGGCTTTGTTTTGTACATTTTTACTCATTTCTAATATTTAATTAGGTAATTTTCGCTAATTTTATAAAATTTAATTTTATTATTTAGCACAACAGAAACATTAGAGCATATACGGACCTGATGAACACGTGGCAGCTTTTCAAGCGGCGTCTACAATCTACGGACTGTGTATGGCAAATATAAACTGTTGATAAAAAAAATATCTCTATATGAACGTTGTTTCTAATAACAAACGAAATAAGAAACTGTAGACGAAGCATATAATCTTAGATGAAGAAGTGAACGTGGAATATTCATACATACACTGTCAACACTTTATGACCCAAATTCGCAAATTACACTCTACATTGATATGTTTCACTAGAGCACACAAGCTCGTTAGTCACTGTCACCTATGATAAGTTAAATATTGGAAACGACATCAAATTGTTTTATATGTAGGTGATACAACGACCGCAAATTCATAAAATATTGATAGGTATTCTAAAACTGCAAATTTATATATGGGACATTAAGTAAACCAGCTTTGTAAGGCGGATAACTAATAACAAATATCCTAGTCTGTGTCTCTAAACCTTAACTTCTTTTCTTTATGCTTGTCCAAGCAGTTTTTATATTACTTTCTCCAAGTAAAGCCATAAACTAAATAACAAATAAATTAAGAAAAAGAACACATTTTAATTGTCAGATAGTCACTTGTCTTTTGTACGCTTTTCGGTTTTTTATTCGTTTAATATATTTCCCGTTACATGTTTATGCATTTCAATTTAAATAGTTTTCAATATCAGTTTCAAATAGTTAAGTTTAAGTAAACAAGACGTGCGATGTACAATGCTTTCAAATGTTTACATTCCAAGTTTACTTAAGTGAAGACTATTTAAAGTAATACTTTATCAGTACATTTTATGATCATATTATGAAAACAGTATTTACTTTATAACGTTTTTTTTTCCTTTATTCATTTCAATAATACACGAGAATTTCTTGAGGAAATTTACACAATCGTCGCATTTGATGTTCATCGTGCGTGTAATTTAATTGCAAAGTATTGCATTTATTACCAAACACAACACAATATCACACTTATTAAAAATCAACCAACATTATTGTAATACATTATATTTTTAAACGCGCGTTTTTTCAAAGATAATCCTTTGTTTTTCTTCGTCCATTATATCCGTTAAGCCTTTGTGATATCTAAAGAGATGCAGACTTAGTACTTAATATAAAAACTACATTGTACTTCGATACAAAATTAAAAGGAAATAAATAGTACTGGTTCTTTTCCATACGTCTCACACAAGTCAAAACAAAACACAACCGAAAAATTCAAATGAGCAGAAGTTGGATTTCCATCAATACATCGTTGCTCCATTGCAACGGTGCGGTGGAATGCGGCGAGATAATTTATTCGAAGCTTGCGTACCTATACGTAACTGCATACTCGAGATGCCTTTGGAGGTCTCTGTATAAAATTGTTGACGACTAGCGGCACCGTTTATTTCATAAGGATGCATATAAATATGTCAGGCCTGTTACCGCGCCGTCGCATGTAACTTTACAATTCGGTATAATTAAAAAATAAAAAAGTTATGTGGTAGCTTCTTAAAACTGGTTATGACGCAATATAGTTTTTACATCGCAAGAGTCATGGGAACCATTCTGGTTGAATGGTCTCTCACCAAATCTGGAAACTTTAAACTTAAATCGGATGGTGCCGGCAATAGTGTTTTTTTTATAGTTTTAACTTAAGAAATTGTCTACATTATGTTTGTGACATTTTCAAAATAAAAAAAACACTAATCAGCTAGGGGTATAGTTCATGGTCGGGCAAGGTACTTAATACCTCTATAATAAACTACATATATACACATAATAGTTTCACTTATAGAAAGAAGAAAAAAACATTAATACCAGAGTAAGACTCTACATATTAAAAATGATATCTAAAATATATTAGGGGGACATAAGAAGCAGACAATACGTGTGGTTACAATGTAACTACTGACCTCTGCAAAAAACGATCCTCAGATATAATAAATCCGAGTTATTCCAGTGGAAGTGATCAATTTTCTCAACAATTTCCCCGTCATCTCGAATCTTTTCAGGGAGCACAAAACATTTAGTCAATTCAGCGCACTGGAGTCGGCCATGATAATAGAGCCTATTGGCGGGGAGGGACTGTCATCGCAAACATAAGCCATTAGCGTATTGTGCGACTTCTTTCAACGGTGCCCCTTATTTTCTCGAGTTTTTTGTTGAAAACGTATAACCTGCGCCGCGAAATACGCTACAGCTGAAATGACAACAATGGTTACGTACTCTCTTTTACAACAAATGGCCCATTTCACGTTTATTTCGCAGATAATAAATACAGCCAATGTTCGCGAAATTAATATCGCTAGTCAGAGGTCGCTGCTCTAATCCGTGGGATTAATTTAAAGCATCAGATCGGAATCAAGTCACATTTCATTTGTCATGTATTTGAACAGGATTTTTGTCGTTTTTTTTTGTACAATGAGGAAAAATAAAATTATATGTTCATAAAGTGAATACGATTGTTTAAAAATGGAGGAAGATGTCGAAAAACTAAATAATTAGTAAGAACTCGTGAAGAAACTACAGTTCCTTCAATTTAAATAATTCTATACTTTAGGTTTAATAAATTTAGTTTCAATAAGCAATGCATTCATAATATAAATTGACAGCAGTATTGTCGTAAGTCGTGAGATTCCCAATAAAACGACTAACGAACAAAACCATAATGCATAAGTTTTTTTTAACAAACAACGTGAGGAGTGTAACCGCATGCCCGGTAGCGGGTCGCGTGCAAACGACAGACGATAGCCGAGCGATTCCGGCCATTCAGCTTGGAACAAAGCGCTCCTGATCTAATCAACGCAACAATACACCTCGGATTCACAATTTAGCTGGGAAACAAGCCGCTCTCTGCTCGCGCCGACACGCCCGATATTTTAAATTACGAACAATATTACACGGCTCCGAAACAAACGAGTCCATTGTAGGCCGTGTGCGCCCGACAGCCGGCTCAGATAACGTGCGACCTCCCCGACCAGCCCGGCGGGCGCCCGGAACGAACCTCGCGCACAACAATTAAAACGTTCATCTTGGCCACGTGCACCAAAGGACGGGGAAATTAACAAACATTGCTTTCGGTATTTGTTTTTACAGAAATTTATTTGAATCGCTTGTATACTTACATCAAAATTATTACAAATAGAATAAAAGCGTATAGCGGGACACGTTTTTATTAAAAGTCTTAACTTATCTGTATTACCGTCGACGTACAAGTTGCATAAGCAACAACACCTGGCGCCGTAGAACATGCAAATTGTGACACTTAACGTGGGCGACCAGAAAGCGACACAAAATTGTTCGTTTTACTGGAGCGAGAGACATTACGCGGATAATTTGGCACTGATGGCTTAATCACAGGCTCACGGGATAGACAATTGACCCTCTTTCCGCCCTGAAATATTGCCAGGGAAACGTTACAGCGTTACGGTGTCGCCGAGGCGGAAAGCTACTACAGGCGGCAGCGCACGGCGCGGCGGAACTAAGGAAATAATGTTTGTTGCCGTTCCAGGATAAAAATTGGGTTCCTCCCAGTATAAGAAACGATCGACTTATAAAATGACTTAATTCTCTTATTATTAATTAGAAATTACAAATTGTAGTGTGAGAAAATAAATGATTGACGAAATTGAATTCCGTATATAAATCAAATAGAATATAACGCCTTAACAATGACGGAAGTAATGGGTACATCTTATTTATTCGCTTCGATAACTTTGATCTTCGGGCCCTTTGAAAAACGTCACTCAAGATTCACAGAATACGCTTAAGTTAATGGTTTTCTGTTTAAGTCTTTCTTATTGGACGTCAGTGGAATTTGCATTTCAAACATTCTTGGAATATTTTTCTTTGAATATCTTCTGTCGCAATTCATTGCCTTAATTATTTGGATATTTTTTAATAATACATTGTCGTTAACTTAGAGGACTTTACAAGTTAAAGGGCAGTTTTAATTATACTCTCCATTCATATTCATCTGCTTCGATGTAAACATTATTAAATTTGTTATCATTCATCATTTCAAGCATGTTATATATATTTGTATAAAATGTGAATCGAATGAATGCAAATTGTAATAATAATATTTGTAAATTGTATGGAGAAGTTACAAAGTCGCCGAACATGTATTACGATGTTAAGGCAAGTAAATAATTAACACGTAATAAACCGAAGCGACGGCTCCAAAGTTATCTGATAAATAATTAACAAAAAGTGAAAGCCGTTACCTCAACATTGTCAGGTACCTAATTAATTTACTGTCAACTGATTGCTTTGACGAGTGAACCTCATCAAATTTAAATTTCTATTGCAGAGCAAAATATGTAATGAAATTCAATAGCACGTTGTAAAGCTCGATAATTAGACGGGAAATAATTAGTTACCTAATTAATCAATTTATATTTAATATAAACACGAGACGGTTTAAACGGTTATTGAAAAGTAAATATTCAATATCGTTATTTTGTACCACCGCTAAATACCGTACTAACAGAATACCTTATTGTTATTTTTTTTATAAAACTTACACTTGATGTTGCTTGAGAATACATGAAACTACTCTGAGTGTGGTAGTTGGTGTAACAGGGATCAAAACCATCTCGACGCATTGCGAGATGACCGTTACATATAGATATATATTTTAATATTAAGTTAAAGACAACTTAAATACGTTCGTCGTGCTCCAAGGGGGACTGTGCAACAAGCGTGCAATACAAAGCACGTACTTGTATGAACAAAGCCCGACTGATTTAATCAACGTGTCAATACATCGCCCTCTCCGATGTGACTATAAACTGAGTGTTAATATTCACAGCCAGTTGTAGCTTATATTAAATTTATGTAAACTCTCACTTCAATAACATAGTACACAACATAGTGTTGGTTATTTATATTTTGCTAAGCTTTTTAAATTAAATTTGCATGTAAAAATATGGCAAGCTTGGTAAATTTCCTTCTTGTCTTATAGAAAAAAAAATTAAATCTACTACGAATCTAGCAGCATACGGGCTATTTTATCCAAGTAAATGCACACAATGCGTTGATGGACGACGGTTTGTTAACACATTGTAAACGACGTGTTCAAATGTATAAAACTGTTATTCTTATCCAAAAAGAAATTAGAGAACCAATTATCGTCAGTCGTCACAAACGTCTCGGCATTATATATCCGGGGTGGCGTGGATCATAAAAATATTATTTTATGATCAGATCTTTAACTGTTTGGTGTTCGATTTGACATTGAAGTTAAGGATCAAAGTCGGTTCGCTTTATAAAATTTTAATAGCCCATTGTCGATGCCGAATCGACGCTAGTTTCCTGTTCGGTTACTATAGTTTTCAAAAACTTATATAAAATATATTATCGTCAGAAATATTCTCTTTCATGAAACAATAACAACGATATTTTAATGTGTTACGACAGTGGAATTTCACGGTTACGTTGAGACGTCAAACGTCATACATGATTCAGAGTGACGAATACACGATTCACGTGATTTAAACGCGCACTATCGAAACAAAGGCATCGCTTTTAGTTACGATTTATCTCGTAATCAATATGAACGTGAACACTAAATTTTAATTACAATACATAGAGTAAGGTTAATGCAGAGTTTATAGCATAATAAATTAATTCAAGTTATAAATTTGAATGTTAAATGACAGGTTATAATTTAGCCTCAGTCTGCATGTGTCCCACAATATGGTGATATATTACAATTTAAGAAATATTCAATTCATTTATAACAGATTTATATTATCATTTATATAAGGTAATCAAAACAACATTATAAATGCACAACAAATAAGTTAATATGTTGTACATTTATATACTTACATAAAATGTATGTAAATTTACATGCATTTTGTCCATTATCTGTATTCATGTTGAACTTGAAAGTAATTGTATAAACGAAGGGTAAACAAAGACAAAACAAATAATTGTTTAGATTATAGTAAATAATAATTTTCAGCAGCTTGTGGACAATATATTCATTGTGTTGTTAAGTGATAATATTTTCTTTGTCCTTCGGTATACTGTCTAGTCTTTCTGTAGTGCACAACAGCAAAACAATGTTCTTAATCTTAAAGGTAACCAAAAATGTTAATTCAGATTTAGAAAAGAGGCCTTCTGTGCATCATTATTGCATAATTTATATATCACTCAAATAGTGTCAGACCATTTGAATTTCAATTTTATTTAATGTGAATAGTAAACCAAGTCCCATTTTTGTCAATCCAAGTTAAATCTCATAGAATCTTTTCATGTCAAATAATATAAGGGCCATACAAAATGTGATAAATATAAGAATACAATGTTTAAAATAAGAATCCATGAATATTGTGTACACTTTGAATTAAAACACCATAAAAATTTCTGTACACTTTTGCTATTTAGAAAAAACAATTTTTAACAAGATTTTGAGAAGTATTTAATTTGCAAGCAGTTTCCAAATAAAGGTTACTTAAAAACCCACATTAATTTTTCAACTAAGATATCCATTCATACTGTAAGGTAGTAAGGTAGGTTAAATAAAAAAAAAGTTTTTATCAACCATCCAAGTCATTAGCCACAATTACATACATCCTTACATTGGTTCTCAATGTACTAGCAATGTATTAGCAGTTTTGTAAGATTTCGAAATAAGGTACTTTTAGGGTTATGTTTTACCAGTGAAATAGTTATGATAAAGTAACATAAATTAGAAAATGTTTTTAAATATATTAGGTTTGAAAAAGTTCTAATTTTAAATTATGGAACAACAAGTTACCTTGTATTGGTAATATAGGTAGACCAACCTCAGTATCTTTCAAAACAAAAATAGTAGCAACAAATAGAACTGTTACCTTCTAATGACTCCTCAGATTTAGTTACACCAGTCTTATAAAACAAAACACACTTTAACGCACTTTATCCATAAACACTTTCACTATAACAGTTTTCATTTATATTACAATACAATACTATTATCATCAACTATTCATTGTTTAACTGCAAAAACATTTCCAAACAAAACTCGACAGGCAAACTCTGGAACTCTGTTGTGTTCGTCATCCGCTGATTCTGATTGGACCACAGATACAAACTATATATTTTTCGTGTTTTAAATTGAATTTCATTGGTCAATATTATTAAAGCCCTTAGGCTTTCCCAAATTCCAATAAATAAGTTTGGAATTCAAAAGAAATCGACTGATGTCGGAAGTATTAGTTATACAAAAAAAAATGATTTTAAAGCTGAACTGAAACGCTTGAAATGAAGACGTTTGACATTTAGATTTTGACTTTGACATTAATTGTAGGTTAGACTGTATTGTGTGTAGTGAATAAAGTAAATTTATTAAGCATGAACTTATCTATAATTAAAAGTATTTGTAGACATGCCTCCGCATTATATTACCAATCAAGAAATGTAAATTTTGCTGCTTTGTCAAATCATATTAGAAATATTCACACCACCCGATGTAACAATGATTTGATGGAATTTTTCGATACTAAGAAAAATTGGAGTGAAACAAACATAAGAGTGGGCAGGGCGTGGAAATTAGACGAATTAAGAATTAAGTCTAATGTGGACTTGCATAAACTGTGGTACGTACTACTTAAAGAACGAAATATGCTTTACACTATGGAGCATGAATGTAATGACCAAACACGATTGTTTCCTAACCCCGAAAGAATTGACAAGGTTCAAGAGTCGATGGATAACATCGAGATAGTTGTTAGAGAACGCAACATCGCCTATTATAAATTAGAAACCGGTGAAACTGGCGAACGCCCATCGGACAATGTAATCAATATATTTGGTATACCTGAAAAATACAATAAACAAGAGTATTACATACCACAATTTATGAATACCAGATGGGTAAGATCATACTTAGAACATGGATACATAAATAGTCTTGCTGTAAAGAAATTTTATAGACTATATAAAGAAAAACAGTACAATGAACTAAGAAAAGCTCGCAACCGAGACTATAATCATGTGCAACAGCTATTGAAACGTTTCCCAAATATGGATATGGAAAAGTTAAAAGCTGAATATCCAAATGTTGACATTGAAAAAGCCAAGAGAACTAAAAAAGCAAGAGGGCACTTTATGCCCTTGTATTAGTGTTATTTAAGTTAATGTTTGAGAGTAATTATTACTTAATAAAAATAGTATTGAAAGAAGTATTTTATTTTTATGCAGATCTGTTTGGTTAAGAAATGAATCATGTGAAATGTGATATAATTAAAATGGAAAAAAATCGATGATAAAACCTGTTGTACTTATCCTACATAGAGATGGATTACAACAGAGATCAGATTTTTTTAGGTTATGATGAGGTGGTAAACAAAAGAAAAAAAAATTAACAATGTCAGTTTATTTTTTTTAATTTTCAATACTTATTTTAATTAATGAAGATGATAAATTTCTTGATGTCTGCTTTGTACCAGTAATGGATTATATAAAACGGAATAATTAATATAAGCTTCATATTTTTTGACTGTTTATTTTCAATTATATTTATGACACTGAATCAATAAGCTTGCCTTATGAAAAATTCACTATTGGTACTGGAAAATCAATTTTCTCAAACACCTTAAAACTGTCTGGAAGTGTACCAGTATCTTTTAGTTTTTGAAATGTTTTTATCAGCTGTTTCATCAGTTTGTATATAGAACGATAGCGCCTTATAACACATTCCGTTACATTGTATTTACAAGTTTGTTCAGTTTTGTCAATATGCCTGTCCTGTGGCAGACTCTCGTTAAGAGAATCCAACACATCTTGCACATGTTTTACACTGTATGCATCTAAATAGGCATTAAGTGTAATATATAATGCAAACACTATATAACTTTGATCTATTTCATGAGAGTCTTTTATAATATTTGGATCAAATTTAGGGTATGAATTAAAACTTTTAGGGACTGGAAGGTTTTCTTTGCGCATTTTGTGTAATATTTTTGATAAACAATTGGACATGCTTTTGACTTTCCTTATTTTTAACTTATTGTCTGTAAACATTTCCAAGTTGATGTTGCTTGTTGGATATTTTGTCCAATGTGATTTTTCTAAAAATTCAATGATAATTTCTATTATGTTTTCATTCTTTGTATGAATTGTTGACTGTATATATAAAATCCCAAGAATATCTTGCATGTAACTTGGTTGTATCCTTTGCAGTATTTTGAGTATTGAATCATGAGGAAGACCTGAAATGTAAACAACTCCTTGTAAAATAGAATAGCAATAACTATGATTCATTTTATTGCCTATCAAAACCATAAAGTAAATTGACTGTAATAATTTTTTCATTGTGAAATTACAAGATTTTGAAAAGAGTAGAACTTACCTGATATAATTTTATAAAACTCCTTGGCAAAGGCATAGCAATATTTACCAGTCATAGGATAGTCATAGTTTGATTGAGTTTCACAAATGTAAAAAGTTTGTATTATGGAGTTAAGCCACATCTGGAATAAAAATATCACCTTAATATTTAACATAAAAGAATTAAGATTTAAAAAATTAACATACTTACAGTCATAATTCTTATGTGTTTCTCGGGATATGACAGGTGTACCATGTAAGAGAAAATTTTTAGGACTTGCGTACAGTTGTTATTCACAGCTCCAGTGAAGAGAATGTTGTCAGTCCATAAAACGAAAGCTATTAGTGGTCTATGCGATCGCATCATATGACATCCTGTATTGTTGCTATACCTAGAATTGTTAATAGACATTTAAATTAAATAATAGACTTGAACCATCACTATGAAAATTCCATAACATGTCCATAACAAATCTTGACCTTGAAACAATATATTTAGAAGTTATCACTTATTTAATAGGTGACTATCCGGAACTAAACTAATTGATTAATTATCTGCATTAAATATTTCATGACAAATTCTCACCGAGAATGCCATATTACTAAATCGAACTGCAACAGTTCAATAACACTTTCTAGTACGGCCATGAGTCTATCAATCCTATCCTCTCTCTTCAAAGTTTCATATAATTCAAGTTTTTGTTTTTGCCAATGTAAACCCTTAACACTATCTTTCATCTCTTCCGGAGTTATTTCATATTCATTGACAAGAGGTTCATCATTACTCTCTAGATTTAATTCATATTCCAATCTATTCATGCAATATTTTACAATGCCTTTGTTATGTTCAAATTTATCTCTATTTGTAAATGTATTCTCTTTTCTATCCATAGATGACGTTAGGAAATCCTTGTAACATTTTCTTATTGTCTTCATTAAACACGGCGGGTGGGTACTAAATTGTTGCGAAAGAACTTGTTGACATTTTTGTAGTAAATATTTTACGGAGCATTCTTCATCTGGATCCTCATGGGCATTCTAAAATTATTAATTAAAACAGTATTAATACTGGATACTAAGATTTATTTGGGACAATAAAAACAAAAACAAAGTCAACATGTTGGATATATAAAAAGACTTACCAGCATTATTTCCACTATGTTTTTTAAGACATTTGCTGACAAATATTGACTAGGTGTGAGGCATATAAAGCATACTTCCAATGCTTCACACCATGTGCCTGATTTGATTTCTATTTGAAATGATTCCTCTGCATAAGATGGTATTTGATATATGCTCGGCTGAAAATATTAAAGTTAATAACAATAATATACATTGTCAATTTAAATAATCTAAAACGTTATGAGGTACAATTTGTTATAAAACTTACAGAATTTTTAATATTTTGGTGATTGCAATTACTCTCATTTACACATTGTGGTAGGTACACCAACATATATCTTTTAGCGTAATTGTAGTACTCTTTATGCGACACTTCTTCACAAGCTTTAACAAAGTTTTTTCTTCTCAATGCTCCTAATTCTTCTTCAGTTAAAGTGTTTTCGGAAATACAAGATTTATTCTGATGTACGATCTTTTCGCTTGCACGTTTAAGTTTTTCTTCTTCATTTTCGCTCACTTTTGCTTTTTTCCTTTTTGGGCTCATGTTAAATTTGTTGTAATATCTTAAAATAATTAAAGTAACTTAAAACAATACAAAGTTGTTTTGATGAATTTGATGACGTTTTGACATATTTTTGAATTGCCAATGAGTGTGACCAGTATACATTTTAATTCTGACACTGCAGATACATATAATTTAAAATGTAAATAACTGTAACTTCGTACGAGAAATGCTATAATATAAGCTTTCTCAAGTTTTTCATATCTTTATCGGCTATTCTGGACCTTAAGTATCCAGAAAAACGTCGTCGGCAGCATGCATTAGAAGGGACACTTACGAATTATCTAATGTTAATGAAATGAGTATTGGAACAGATGGTACAAAAGTATTATATAGTTATTAATGTTTCGCAGCCGCCATTGTCTTTCCGGAAGATACATTTTGTAGTGTGTAGATAAAATGATGTCAATTTATTACATTTTAGATGTTGTTGTCCATTACTTTTAATCATGTTAAGTAAATATAGTAACAGCAATCTGAACATTGAGAAAGAATTAAAAGGAAAAGGTAATTACATGCATAAATTTTGATTGAATAAAACTAATCTTACGGATTTTACCGTGCAAAATTTGTACAACTGTAAACTACCAAAATTTCAAATACTTTGCGCAACTCATCATACGTATAGAAGTAAAATCTGTGATGATTACCTCGTTACATACTTAATTAACATACTTTTCTTGTCATATACCATAACGGCTTGTACATATTAGTTTAAATTTTCAATATACGTTCTAGTTTACTTACATATTAAAGTTTACTCAATTGTCACAAAATAATTAGCCTAAAGCGTTATGGAATAAATATTGACATCTATGCCAATTAAATTTATCGTGATCACTGAAGTAGTGCCAAATATTGAAAATTATTGATTCATAGTTTGTACGCAACCGAATAAGTTTGCAATTACACCCATACTTTCTTGAATAACGGTCGCTATAAAACCACAATACCCTCGACTCCGGCAACAGTCCTCAAGGGAAGCGCGTGACAAGATAATATCCAAATAGATTCATCGCGATGGCTGCGTATTTTAAGGTACATTAGCAAAACCTTCCGTTGGTGTACAAGTGCAATATATTTTCTACGATTTTTGTGCGAAAAATTAAGTTAGTTGAAGTGACTGTTACTCGCACATATATATATATATATATACTAAAAATAATACAATATTTATGTGATTATAATTAATAACTTATTTTGATAGCATTAACCAGGGATAAAAAGTTAGGGGCAATTATTGGAAAAAAATTAAGCGTTTTTGGTGTCGAATGTATAACACATAGCCAACATAACAGTTTTTAAAATTAACTTCTGCATTCAGATTTCTTTAATAGTTAAAATAGTCAGTTAGTTAAGGTAACTACAAACTAAAACTAATACCAAAAGAGGTCCCTCAGTGATCATTTAACGACTCAGAGAACAGAAACAAGAATTTCAGAAAGTTTCATGAATGGGTTGAAAATATCGATACAATTGTGAAATAATGATTGACATCAAATTTTCATTGCCATTGGTATTGAGTAACTTTTCTCCGGATCAGCTGACCGTGAAGGTCGTCACACTTTTTAGCATCCGCCGTTTGTAAGATAACGTTTTTTTTTCCGACCAGTCGACACAATTTCTAACCTCTATAGTGACATACTTTTAGTTGGTCAAGTTAACAATGAAACGTTGAAAACAGGATACAAATTCAAAAACATTAAATAAGCTAGTAAAACTAAGGTCGCCTAATTGATTACATATTTTCGTTTTAGGTAATTACCGTCATAGCCTTAGCCGCAAGTGCGACATCAAATCAGGCTCCCGGTGGTTATTCATATAACCGATTTAGTGGTCCTGTCAGTGGTCAAATAGTTGAAGTCGAAGTGCCAGCAGCGAAAAATATCGCGGCCCAAGAACACGCGAGTTACGGTTACGATCATAATGCCGGTAAAATAGATCCTGAAACTGCAAAGTATGCTCGCTTGAAAACCGTCGACTATGTGGTGAGTATTACTACTACTCTATACTAATATAACATCTTACATTGTATTTTAAATAACAAGTGAACGACGTAAATATTTGTCGTAATTGCAATTTTATGCTGTAAACTCTTACTTAAATGTATTCATATTTGAATTACGTTATACATTACGACTTTTAATTCATAAGCTCTTACGAATTTTATTTGCTTAATATTTTTATTATAACATTATCGTTGTGTCACATTAGTTGAAAATTATAAAATTGATGTTGTTTACATTTAGGTGATAGGAGTATTTGTACTGTGTTACAGGCTAAACCTGATTATCATTATGCGTACGGCGTTGATGATCCCCACACAGGCAATCAACAGAACCACAAGGAACATCGTGAGGGAGACGTTGTCAGTGGAGAGTACTCGTTAGTCGAACCTGACGGTTCTCTACGTATTGTCCGCTACACAGCTGACCCTAAAAACGGTTTCCAGGTAACGAAAATATTATTAAATTCTTGGTAAATCAAGGCGGTAATCTATCAGTTGTTTCGAATGAAATCGTTGATGATGTGTCAAACACAATGAACTGTGTAATATTGGTTACCGTTGTGTTTCCAGTATAAAAAGTTTGACTGATGTAAAAACTGATTTCAGTTTCCGCTGAAAGTAGGACAATAAAATTTTGTAATTTCATCTTTATTAGTAACTTTTGAGTAGTTGCTAATAATTACTGTCTGAAATATAAAGACACAATTATTAAAAAAAAAAAACTGATTGTTGAAAGACTTCGACTGTGAAATAAGTCCAGCTACGTGTGTTGGGGGAGTTCAGAATTCTATGAATAAGTGCACAGATATAAATATTTCACTCATGTTCACTGCTAATTTTACAATTCTTTTTACAATCATAATATTATAACAGGATATACTCTGGTTAATCAAACTCCAGTAACATCAAAACTAACGTCCAGAAAATTCATTAGCTATGACCATTTTTGAAATGAAAACTCATTGTAGTTTTATTGACTGAGTGGTAATTTTTTGTTTTCTCTACAGGCAACGGTGCACAAGCAACCTGTCGCTCAGGCTCAACAACAGCAAGTAGAACAGCCTGTTCACTACGGTCGTAGAAATCAAGAACAAGATGATTCCAGAGAGTATTAGTTTGTTATAAGAATCTCGTTTATAAGTGTTAGATATGTGTTTTTTTATTTATGAAGTATTTTTAAGCTTTTGAAATAAATAAGTATTAACCAAGGTGTACGTATTAAATGTCTTCTTTAATTTATCTATTGAGTTATAGTTAAGTATCTTCATATCAAATGCAACGTGACAAGTGATCGGGTCGCAAATGAGCCAGATATCGTAGTGGAATATATTAAAATAATATATCTTAGTATTATATCATTTTTTAATATAATGTTAGAAGCGCCAATAGAGTAACGGTTCTGGGTACGGACTACCGATTAGAGGTCGTGAGTTCGAATCCCGCCATTTGACTATTGTCGTGGACCATATCCTAACGCAAGCTCAAGCTTTCTAGAAATGGTCACAAGAAATAATAGTAAATTAACAAAAATCTACTAATGTAATTTAAAAAAAATGTAACTTTTACATATAACCTTAAATTATGAACACATTTACAAAATCTCTACGCGATAGTTATAACTTGCTTCGAAAATATTGACAATTAAATTGGCAATGACGTCGACATGCTTGCTCCTGCTCCTCCTAAGAATGTCCTTAAGAAGTCCATAGGGAAAGGAAATATTATTGTGGAATTCTTCTCCGCTGATATTGTATTCAGTGATTGCAGATACCGTAACTAAAAAGAACAAAACATTTTTTGTGAGAATAAGGTCCAAATGAGCACTAAGATATTTAGAAAATAGGTCATTTACGCCCACATCCGACTTCTATTTTCTCCTCTTAACTTTATCATGTACCTCAATTATGGTACATTGCTTAGTGATTAGGTAATTTGCTTACTTGCAGTGCCATAGGGTTATCGATCATGACTAGAGAAGCTTCTCTAAGCGCTTTGGACGCCTTTATTTCGCCTTCAGCCGCTATAATCTTAGCCCTTGCCTCTCTGTCCGCTTCTGCTTCGGCAGCCATCGCCCGCTGCAGTTGCACTGGTAGTCTGACATCCTTGCTGAAAGTACAAGTTTTTGTTGTTTTTTTTTCATTTTTCTTCATCATACCAGCCATTAGTGAGTATTACAACTGGTGAAGAAAATCTTTATGAAGCAATTTACACTTATCTATATTCTAAGATGTGTTAAAAGTCAACCAATCCGCAGAGAGCTTGATTGTCTGGTCGTTCGGTTGGAACAATAGGTAAGGATACGTTTGCAAGGACTAACATTTCAACTCTTTCAACTTCAACGCCCCAGGGATCGGTGGCCTCGTCGAGGTTGGCCTGCATCATGTGGCTGATAGCCTCGCGGTCCGACAGTAGCTGCGCCAGGTCCCGCATACCTAGCACATTGCGGAGCGTCGTCGCTGCGAGCAGACGGGTTGACGCACTGCAAAAGAAAGCTTTTGTGAAATAGGTTACATCATATTTTGCAAAGAAGTTACCATTCAGTTAGGCAATATATATGTATAATACAATAGTATTGAGATAATAACCTCTTTAGCTATTTTTTTACTGATGTAAGGCGCTTCTTTTAGCTAAAGGATACATCGTTTAGCAATCAACATTATGTCCACCAACACGTGTGGTTTTTTGTTAACATGAAATTGGTTTAAAAGTGATTGTGTTTATTTAAAAAATATAATGTTCTGTTCACCTGTAATCTGCAACGCGTACCACTGCATTTAATGGTTCTTTGATCCTGTAATAGACTACAGCATCAACAGCTACTGTCACGGAATCCCTCGTAAGAACCTTTAAAACAGAAAAAAAATGCAATTCGTGTGATTATAGAAACACTATTGTTTTTTGTTAACAAAACTTTTTTGTTCTGATGCTAGTGTTGAAAATATGAAATGAAATAAGAACATTATTAAATCACAAACAAAACTATATATTTGACCGTAGTATAAAGATTGACGATTTTCGCATCAAATATTGCTGGACAGATGTTATTTTTTTACTGGTACGCAATTAAATCCGGAATTGCTGTCGGATTTAATGTCGGTAGCCATCAATCCGTCTGACAAATGAGGTCGGCACTGTGAGATATCCGTTCACAAATACTGAACATCTGACTTGTTTAAATAAACACATCACGAGCAGAATTATGATATTAACCATTTATTTATAAACATATCGATTGAAAGAAATATGGAAATACTAAATAATGTTGGTTAGTAGATACATAGGTACTAGTATCTATATGCTGGTATATAACAGAATAGATTTCAGTTCATTCGATTCCTTCAAGAGTAGAGTAAATAGACATTTACTTAGTGCGTACCATCTTTCGACTACGTCACCACTTGACTTCAGATGGGACAGCAGCCAAGCGCTAGCTTATTCAACGTGAAAAAAGCGAACGAAGTATATTATTCAATCTCACATTTTCAATACAAACATGGAAATTAAATTAAAAAATGCAAGAGGACCGAATTGAAGACTGAAAGACATATCAGAAAGCTTTTAATTGGGGTTTGTCTGTCTCATTGGCACAACAAAACAATGCATTACAAATAGCTCAATCATTGTAGATGTTCTGGTGCATATTTTTGTCTGGCAAGTGGTGCCGACGACCCGAGTCCACTTCAGTCAGCCATTATGCATGCACCGTTTGACGTATATAATGACGTGTATCAAGTAAGATTTGGAATATTTTCAATCTAAACACATTAAGGTGTTATTAATAGTAGATGAATGGGCAACCAGGACCAACAAGGTTGCATGTTGATTTTTAAGAAAAAAATAGAGCATTCATTTGAATTTTAAATATAGAATGTGTAACGAAATAAATTTGTTTAAGTGTAATTGTGTGTAATGAGATAGCTTATTATAAATAGATCCTGCATGCCACTACTTGTTAATAATGTAGGAACTAAAAATTCATAAATTTTACACGGTCTTAGAAGAGTATTATCTTCATACTGTAACACAGTACAAAGTATTAATAGATGTAATGTTAGGTTAGTTCGGATCCAGACGATTGGTAAACAATAAGCGATTGTTTGTGCGTTGTAAAACTTTGATTGATGCTTTACGGCCGCATCAATTAATCGCGACCCATCGCGCTCGCGGCACGAGGAACATCTGGGTTAACTGTTTCCAATAGCAATGCGGCTGCATCGTCACTCGCGTATCTCGTTTCTTCTTACGCATAACCATGACTTCATTAAACACATATTAGTTGTTTTTCTTTTCACATTTAGTGCTCATTTGTGAGTTAAATCAAGATACAGGGATACTTGCGGAGATGTATGGATGTGGAAGAGGTCAAAGTGTCAGGCACTCTTTAGATATTCGCAATTTGTACCTATTCCGCCACGTTACGGGCGTGATGCAAGCTACGACTTTATTCAATTGTCTTGTTTGTTTTCTTGTTATAGGAGGAATCTGTGATCGTTAGACTTTCCCTCCATGAACACCAGAAATATCAAGTGTACTGTAGATTACCTCCTGTGGCGGGACGTCGAATGAGACTGTTCTCAGATCCACTTTCCTATATGTGTCGACACAAGGTAACACGAAGAATAGACCAGGACCTCTCGCACCACCTTTTCTTAATCGACCTAACCGGAATATCACTGCTCTTTCGAACTCTTGGACTACCTGGAACATTATCACAGAGGTAATTAAAAAAAAAACTGGAACAATTTTCTTATAAATTGATAATATTAGTAGAAAGCCAAGAATTATTGATGGATAACATCATTACGTTTGAAACGTTCAACTGTTTTAGATACCTACGAGCGTTCTGGAGAGTAAGAGTCCATGGAGATATCTAATACATAATTGACATAAAACGCATTAAGATGGCAAACGAAGCGATATTAATAATGATACACAACATATAACAATAACGATGTGTTAATTCAGTGATAAATTCCAATGCGAAAATTTTATTCACTAAAATATAGAAATAATAAAACTAAAATGTTTATTTTGGATTTCATTTTGATCAGTTCGCCGCAAATGAATTTGCTATAAAATGTTTTGCACGCCTGTTTTGTATACAAATAAAATACGAAAATAGTTTAATTGGCTTCACTTGCAGAACACTGAGGTAATTCTACTTGCCGCAATGAACTGCGCAATCTGTTTACATTGGCCCTATCTAAGCGAGTATTTTAAACTCTTAATGCTTTATTTACATATAGAATTTTTAACATATTTTCAATGTTACTAACATATGTGTGGAACATGGTGTGTCGAGAACAAAATATGTGTGGAATAACTACACACATATTTTGTTCTCGACGAATATCAAACTGTCCAATGAAATATTTTTTTTTATTTTGTATTAGTAAGGATTGTTTGTAACGTTTAAAAAAAAAAAATAATAATGCAAAGACACGTTACGACACAGTCTTTAATATAAACGTAATAGGACGGGCATCTTTCATTGACATTATGATTTTCTTTTGAAATTTCGTTTTCGTACTATAAATACAAGCATTTAATGTTAGTATATTTGGCATATACAATGACGAACATATATAATTGTTCTTAATATCACCTTGAAGCATTCAAATAGCGAGAAAGGGAATGTAATGATGACCAGAAGAAAGGAGAGGAATGTAGCGAATCTCTCAACACATCCCACCGCCTCGGGGTTCGCTGTCGACAATTAAAAACTTTATGACACATAGGACATAACTGATTCAATCGAAAAATCCTATCCCAATAATATTTGTCCAACTCTTCACATACAAAACAACCTCCAAGTATGTAATCAAGCAAATTATCTTTTATTGATTAATACGTCACGGAAATTTCACGAGTAAATTAGGTTTGCAAGAGGGGAACTGTTGGTCTCTTACTATCATAGTACTTACGCATTTGTATCGTGATAGCGCAAGACGTACCCGTATCACAATCTAAAACGTTTTAATGCACAGACATTAGATTAATGCAGTTTATTGTGTTGAACAGAAATGATCGCCACAACGATTTACTTACGACTGGGTACATTATCGCGCCTAGTGCTATGAGATCTTAACTCTGTATGCATATTAACGGATATAATTTATTTGTTTAATACATCGGCTAATCGAAATTATAAACGCTCATAACAGCGTATTACCCGGCTAACAATCGCAGACTGCGCTAACTTACTGTCAGAAGAGGCCGCATGTTTACCCGACCCAAAAAAAATACCGATTCCTAAAAATATCAATTACATTTGGTCGTCCCGCAACAATACGTTGTTTGTAAATCGAGGTCGTAATATACTTTTAGTTTAGAATTATTTACGTATCTCGAGGTAGCACTCCACTTCGCCCGAGTCCTTGTCGTAGCAACCGAAATCCATGGAGTATTTGACACCGCGCAGTGTGTAGCGCATTGATCTGTTAAGATCGCCGGTAAGTGTTCGCGATGTTAGCTACCCGGTGTCTGTAGGGACACTAAGAAGCCGGCAAGCATGGAAGATCAGGTTTATGCGGACAATAAATAAATAAACGCACTTTCAGACATAACGCCGAGCGAGCACGGCCGCACACGCCGCTGCGAAATACAACATTGTTGAAATTAGGTATTGCCGATACTATTCCCTGCGTTACGATACTTTATAAGAGGATGTTTAGATAATAACCAAAAAGTTTGAAATATGTAAATATTTGTAATAGAATTTTAAACAGATATTAGCGAGCTAATTACCTTTAAACAATATCTACTCTATATTGTCCTTGATTCATTCGCTAGACCGAGAACTGAAAACTCAAAACACATTAAGAATTTAAATACAATAATTTCATTTGTTAACTACAAACATAACATTGAATCTCTAAGCAAATTTAGTTCAAAGTCATTCTTACACACATCTGGTGAATCTTATTGCTCTTGCTTTTTATTACTTTCTTGTTCTATATTAGCAGCGATATAATGTACCCGTCATAGGATTGCTTTGAATTGTCGAAATACTCGAAGATAATAATCTTCGTCACCTCACTTGAAGTCCACACTAAGGAGCATGGAGCCTACTCATGTTTCACGTTGAATAAAATACAATTAAGAAAATAAGTATAAATATACCACACTCAGGGATTATTTAAAGACTCCGAGTGCTGCAAATGTGTGCAACTCTGTATGGTGTTAGGGTTATACGGTCATTGAGACAGTTTTTTCGAGTTACATAATAAACGATCTATGGCAGGTACATTCGTGATGTAACGTTCAATTACAAGCTAGGTATCCTACAGTATAGGTCTGTAATTTATAAGAGACGGGCGTTGTCTCACATAAATTAAAACTTTCATTGTTATGTTATCGTTGTATCATCATAGTACAAAGGATTAATGATCTTTTGGAAAAGTAACATCGTAAATTAGTAGTATAACATCTTAAATTGTTTACATTTTAGACATCGTCCATATTATAAGTAATCAGTGTGTGTTAACTATAAATCTTACTTATATCTAGTTTAGATTATACAGGGTGTGTTGATTTTTGTCATGCAAGTTGCAACAGAATATTTTATAATTTATCGACTCTATCTGTCGCATTAGTTGTGTTGACAATAATCTAGTACGATTTCTCAAACGCGCACTATATTGCCAACAAATTTAGGTTGCACCACAACACGAAGGTAGCAAGTTTAAGCGGGGACTGGTAGATATTACAACATTGTAGGAATGTCGAGCAAGACAAGACTGTTATGAGTATCAATACACATAAAAGTAAGTTCTAACTCTAAGTTTTGGTCGTACAAGCAAGCAAGTGAGCTGCGTAAATTATTTTCACCGTCATTATGTGTCTTCTGTCTTTCGGTCTGCCCACTGCTGGACATGGGTAATTCCAAATTCGTTGACTATTACATTTTAATTGTGGCAATGTTTTTGAAATTCAGTTTAGGAAACAAAAGACAATGCACTAACAAGCGTTATTTGAAAATTGTACACCGTCGCCACCGATTGCATCTTTCACTTCATTTTTTTTAACACACGCACAGGTACCTACTTGTTACGTAGTGTTAAAATAATGAATTATATTTACATCTACCGCTGGTCGTTAATTGAAAGTACCAACTATGTTAAAATAAATACATACAGAATTTTGTTTCCAAATGATAGATCCGTAGAAGTAAAGTATTTTAAAACAAAAAAAAATCTGTCTGCATTCTAGTGTTTAGTGATAATCTTTATTTAGGCATATATCGCAATTCTAATCCAGTTAGTAATAATTTAGAACTTTATTATTTTTACGCGTAAAAAACTATGTTCTGGTTTGGTATAAATGCCGCGAGTATCACAAGATCCTATAAGCTGTTTTCACCGTCATCATTTGTGTCCCGTAAAAGTATTTGATTGTAAAAAGTGGGCAGACATGTTTGTGTCAGTTGCGTATACATTGATATAACTGTGGTCTATCTATAACACGTTACTTTGATAAGTATACACGTTATTTCAGTAATTCGCTTGTCAACTTGTACAAGTAACTGGACTGATGTGAATTTCCTACCTGCTTTAAATTTATTCCCATTTAATGCGTAGGTACTCCATGAAGTATGCTATCGTTTTCGCCCTCATTTTCAGTGTAGCGAAAATGCAGGAGCATTGCAGAGAAGATATGGATATGGTTGCCTTTTGACTTTGATTATAAAAAGTAGATGCCCTGGAGATGTGACGCTCTTGGATTCCTGGCGAGTATAGTGGTAAGACCCCTTGCTGATGGTCACGTTGTGTTATTATTATACTTATAGTCCAATATAGTGAGTACAGTATAGTTTAAGCTCTAATCTATCGTACCAGTACAAACGGTAGATTACACTATGTTATGGTGTTCTATATTGAAATGGATAGTTAAAGAATAATAAACAAGTACAATAGCTACCATGACAACCAAATATATAAACACAGGAATGAGCCGCATAAGATGATATCATATATGCCTTTGTGTAGTAAATTCAGTTGGCAAATGAATGTAAATTTATTTAGTTTTTTTTTTGCCTGAAACAGTAAATGTAATTGGATGTAAAAAAATTAGTTTAGTTCACTCGTACGCATATAAACTTAATGTATGGGAGTAAAGTAAAATACCCTATAATTTAATCACGGGTGATAACAGATTGCAAATAGGGTTGTGCATTCCTGATATCTGGGTCATATATAAGGGAGTTACATTTAAAACTATAGTTAGTAGTAACCGGTTAATATAGTACGGAGAAAATTACTGTGAACATCCATTATAGAAAGAAATGTACGAAACATATCCTCTAAGTCCTTTTGAATATATCATATCATCTGAA
This sequence comes from Papilio gigon, assembly GCA_027563995.1. Classification (NCBI taxonomy): domain Eukaryota; kingdom Metazoa; phylum Arthropoda; class Insecta; order Lepidoptera; family Papilionidae; genus Papilio; species Papilio gigon. The sequence goes on from JAODUI010000029.1 coordinate 2,698,184, forward strand.
ACAATAATTTTGTATTAATGAATACCGGTAAATAAATAGAAATGCTTTCATTACAATAAAACCTCTTTGGGTCATAAAAAAGTTTTTTTTTCGTAACAATTTTTAATTTTTCATGAAAATAATATGTACCACGTCTGATAAATTTTGTTAACCCTAAGTAATTTTAGAGCGTAGAAAT
>JAODUI010000029.1:2714604-2727674 GCA_027563995.1 Papilio gigon
TATGCTATTAGATTACGGAAGTGTAGCGATGACCGCAACTGGGGTGGCTAAAAATAGAGGCGCGTAAAAATGATTCGCCTATTACCCAACATATACAACATATAGAGAAATATATGTAGCAAGTAACCGTGGGTTTCACATATATAAAAACATTACTATTATCCTTAGGCCTGAGGTCGGTGCTAGATGATTGAAGTAAGTAAGTCTACACTTCTTAGTCTTGCAAATTATGTAGAAGCCTTCCGCAAGGACCGATGATCTGGTCAAGTTTGCGAGTGCATTTTTTCTGAGGGCGACCGAGGAACGATCCTCGTGGTGATCTTTGGGGGAGGTCTACGCGCAGCAGTGGACAACGTGTGGCTGATAAGATGATGTTGAAGAGGATTAAATAGTCTTCTTAAATATAACGTTACATATAACCAGTCAATCATACAATGACATAAGCAAACCATTTCAAACGTAATAATGCATCGGAGCTTGTTATGCTGTTTTATTGTTTGACGAAACAAAGAATAATTCACACATCGTTTTTATCTATTTTTAACGACTTTCGGAAATGTAAAAAAATAGAAAACTCTATCAGATGAGGGTTATGTAGGCGTGTTACACCTTGTTCTATTTTTATCGTCGTTTGTTTTAGAGCAATTTTATAATTAAATTACCGGTTAAGTTTAGTTAAGTATTATTTATAGAATTGAAAAAATAACGAATAACAAATTTAAACGCCGTTTTTTTTTATATTTGACAATGGCGACAAAATACAGAAAGAAAAATTGTTAACATTTTTTTTTTACTTTTCTGTAATGCCTACCGAAAGATGAGATCTCGTTCGATATGGGGCCATTAATTAAAAAATAAAAAGTGTATTATTTGACTTAATTAATTGTAATTTTATTTTTATTTTCCAAAAAAGTTAATTGATATTTCCAAATTCAATACAATTGTCGTAGTATTCAGCCTGCTCGCTGTAGCCCACCACTGCCCGCAGTCTCATATAAATGCACGCAGTCGTTTCACTCGCTACATTCAATACATTGCCATCTAATCGAGTCATACATTTCTTCCGTTTAACTTTTTTTTAATCGTCAATCTCGGTTTGTGATTCGATTTTTGGACTTTATAGATAGTGTTTTGTTTTTACACATTTTACAATGGCCTTTAAGGTAAGCTAATTAATATTATGTTCATTAAAAAAATACACCCCTATTAACAGGGTAGGCTCCGAGCCCCTCGGTGGGGACGTATAGTGAGCTGATGATCATCATCAAAAAAATACTAGTCTCATTAATATCATAAATGAGAGTGTTTGATTAGATGGATGGATGGATGATTGTTAGCAGGTAATTACAAGCGTCTCAATGGATTTGAAGGAAATTTGTAACAGATATAGATTATTTTCATTGTAACAACGAATGTTATGTTTTTTATTTATTTACTGGGACGAATAAGTTAATGCTTTCATAATGAAAACATTGCAAAGCTTTAATGTAAATGTGGACATTATAAGCTTTTTGGTGTTAAAGTATGGAAGGTATATGATATGGAAAAATTAAATACAAAAATAATCGAAGTATCATTTATGTATAGTTTGTGGTGATATAGGTAAATCATTTTTTCTTCCTGTTCATTGCGTTATTGTTTAAAACTACTGAATACTTCAATTAGCATACGGAAATTTGATAACGACTTCCTTCGTGGCGGCGATGCGAGTCGATTGAATGTTGTCATGTGACTATTATAAATTAAGATTTATATTCACTACAGTAACGTCTTTTGGCGGTCTTCTTTTGTTTACTGCTAAAATTTTGCCATACATTTAAAACTGAGTTCATATTCACCAGCTCCACAATCTCTCGAATTTAGCAACGTTCTCCGTTGATGGACTCGTTATAAAGAACATGATAAGCTTAATAATATCTATAAATAGATCCAATTGTTACATTTTCAGCTTGCATTGTTAGTGCTGTTGGCGACGTGCGCTCACGGCCGTCTCTTCACCTACTACCGCCCGGAGCTGCACCGGGAGCCGGCGCTCGTCCACGAGGAGCCTCAGCTGGTGTTCGATCACCATCACATATCCGATGACGAACACGTTGATTATTATGTAAGTATCATCAGCCTTTGTCTGCCCACTGCTGGACATAGGCCTTCCCAATCATTCAATTTAAAAGCTATGAAAACCTCCTTGGTCTTTTAACATCTACTAAAATTGTAATTGCTTGATTTTGTTCATTACCAAAAAAATAATTTAAGAGTAGCTAAATTACTAACAGAGTTCCTTTGTAAAGATTCCGTATAAGAAATCTTCCCTCCTTAGTAACCACCAAACGGTCTTGAGATTGGGATTACCTAAAAGTATTTTTAATTAATGTGTAACATTTTTTTCTCCTTGATTGAAAGATTAACATTTGCATTTTGAATAAGCTTTTTTAAGCTCATAACAACTACGCTTTTCCACTTATAGTTTATCTGTAGAGTCAAGGTAATGTCATTGACCCGCTATGAACTAACCTCTGTTCACATACCGGACTACTGGTTCCGCTCCGATTGCGCTTTCCTTCAATCACTTTCTTTCATATAACATATACGTATATTGGCAACTTCTATTTTTACATCGTCTATCTATACTAAATCTATTTTGTATCAAATCAAATTAATTGTATTTTTATTATTACTAAATGAAACACTAAATAGTAACCATGTTATGTAATACAAATAAATATAAAAAATGTCAACACTAAAGTGATGTTATTATTTTTTTTTATTTAATAAATTTAGACAGGGAACGTTAAAATCGTGTCATATAAAAGTAACTAAAACCTCTTTTGAAATGTTCGTTTTTTTATAAAGATATTCTGTGTACTTATAATTGTATTGTCTTTATAACTTTCGACTGTGTATTAGAAACGTAATATGCATTACTAAGGAAGATGAACACATATCATAAACATCTTTTACACATTCGACTATAGTTTCAGTTGTAACTCTCACTTTAATTACTTCATACAATGGTTAAACGTTTCCACCGAGCGTCGTGTGCACGAGCAAGGTGCGAGTAAAAAGACTATTTTTTACACCTTTGTGACGAAAGGATTTCTCACAGACGAGCTTGCTCTTCCTGTGAAATATTCTGTTCGTTCAACGCTATGTACCATAAGCTGTTTGGTACAAACGTAAACAGATACTGACCAGTTTACTTGTGGATTTTATCGAAAGGAAACAACGCTCTCTTTTGGACGATATTATTATGAGTTAACCTTTTATACAGAAGAGGAACATGGGTTTGTTAAGGCATTTTGGTAGCAGAGCGACTTATTCTCCGTCAAACGTGACTTGGCGTAGTTATCTATTATTATAAAGCGTGTCTTTCTCTTTAATGGTGCCTAAAAACGCAATTATAAATGAAATATTTTTTTTTGTTAAAGTGATGTATTTTTTTACTCAGCGAAAAAAGGTTAAATAAAATGTAACAATGAGAATCTATTTACAATTACGGACAGTTATTTACGTAAGCTTGAGTGAAGTCAGATAATGTTCCCCGCTCTCCGTTGTTCACTTGATAACAGCGTGTCGAAGGAAATGCCGTTGCGTAAGCGCACGTAAGTGTTTTTACCGTTTACATTGGGAGCGACGAGGCGCTCGGCGTTTCTAAAGAAATTTGTATTCTAGCACTTCCTTAAAACATTGCCAATTATCTTTTTATGCTTCGCTTGCTCATTCCAATTTATGACATGCTTTTGTACGACATTTTCACACAATGTTAGAAAGACAAATGAAAATCAAGTCTAGATTTTAAACAATTTAATTAAAAGGTTTCATTTTGAACGTAACAAAATCCGAGTGCAACGTTGAAGTGTTTATAATGTACAAAATAGTTTATGAATCTAACTACAGAGGGCGTATGTGAAGTGACGAAGAAACGTTCATAGTAATTTTAACATCGTGTTTGAAATATACAACTTTAATACATGCACTAAAATAAATGTTACTTCATTGTCATAATATACGATTTTACTATATTGCAGGCGTATCCTAAATACGAGTTCAAATATGGCGTCAACGACTTCCACACGGGAGACATAAAAACGCATCACGAGAGTCGCGACGGTGATGTTGTCAAAGGTAAATAATTCACATTGTAATTTAACAAACACATTTGTTGTCATATCAATCATCATCTTGATAGTTTCAAAACTTAATTCTTAAACTTATCGTTGGACACTTTAAAATAGTGCCATCTATAATTAGGTTCAGTAAACAATATCTAAAAAGGTGACCGCGTAAGTTTGATGGTCATTTTATTTGTGGAACATAAGCACCTTCAAGTTAACTAGAAAATTTTGGCTTTAGTAATCAACTTGTTAAAAAGATAAGATTGCTTTGAACAATATAATAATTTATTTCTATTTTTTTTTATAATTTCTTAGGTCAATACACAGTGGTGGAACCGGACGGCTCAATTAGAACTGTGGACTACACCGCCGACAAACACAACGGGTTCAATGCTGTGGTACACAAGACCGCACCTATAACACCGCACGAAGCTGCCTATTATAAATTCGCCGAGCATTAAAATTTAGAATGTTAACAATTTTGAAAGAGTTCAACTCTTATTGTTATATATCTTTTAATATGTTCCATAATGTTATTTATTACTGTTAAAACACATTGTGTTGTATAGTTATAAGTTAGGAATGTAACTATTTCGTTTGTACTCATTCCAATCTCGTCTTTGTTATTTCTTGGTTTATTTATTTTTCACGCGTGGTACCTGAACTATCGTTTAATATTTTACAATTAAGTCATTGTACATTTTAGTATATAAGTGACAATGTTATGTTCTAAATGTAAATTAAATTTAAATTCAAGTTTAAAATTTTATTATTTTTTGCCGTTGTATAGAACAGAGTTGGTATATATTGCATGTCTTTTCAATAATTCCTACAGAGGTCGCCGATGTGAATATAAAAATAAGGATTAGAAGAATCGGAGCTAGGAAGTAATACGCACACAAACAAAACATACACGAGTCGAGTGACTCCCTGATGCAGACCATTAAAAATATAAAACATAGTCTAACAAAATCCTATTGTGCAAGTACGCACATAGTTACATTCAGCGCCCCGTAGTAGCCATTTTTAGAACTGACAAATCCTCAACATGGTTTTCTATGTTTTAATTCATCAAAATGGTAGCATAGATGGCGCTATTTTAAAAAAGCGTTTACGTCCAACTTAATCTATTCATTTCATACTTAAAGACTACATAGTAAATACATTGCCGGATTGTATTTTAACGTTTCAATCCAACAAATTACTCGCGATTAAAACATTTGACATCTGAAAGAACTCTTAGATTATTGAAGTGTGATAGTGTTTTGTTTGCAATGACAGCTTCACTAGCATAAAATTTCTTTAGCTATATTAAATGTATGGAAAATGTATGTTCAATGTATTGCAAGGTAGCATTAGTATAATTGTTACGTATCGGTAACATGGCGAATAGCCGCTTGTGTGCTTTTAGCAACTATTGCACAAGCATGTCAATGTTTGCACTCGCTCTATTTAACGCCCTAGTTTCCATGGGAACCGATTCAGTTCCTAAATGACGGTCTTTAACAACATATGCAATGAACAAATTATCGTTGCATTCTATTTAAGCATCCATACATAGTTTTAACGCTTTCTTAAAGCTATCTCTAAACGATCACGGAAGTATTCTATTATAATCTAGGCTACAAGAAGGTGCACAGCAATCCGGCACATGTTAAGAATGCAATCTGCATGCGGTGGGTCAATGAGCCGTGCGAAACTTTTCTCAATTATCCGCCCGGCGCCGTGTTAGCGAGGTAACTTCGTTTTCGGAAGAAACCAAGCCCCGCCCACCAAGGCTGTCGCTCACTACTGAATAAGGCCACTTATAAATGCATGTGAACCCCCCATTGTACTACTCAGGGTTCAGACTCATAGTAAGCAAGTCGTATATTAGTATCTCATTTATATTCGTGTAAATAATGTGGAGATATCAATGTTTATTGTTAGTGATGTTGCAAGTTGTATTTGCAAGACCAAAGATAAATTTAGGCTTCGAACATGGCTACAATGATTATTACGTAAGTATGTTTACGGCATTGTCACATCTACACAATGTAACAGGTTGATATTTTTATACATTATTATTTGATTCATACGAAACTTCGAAACAATAGTATATTGTAATCATATTATTGTAGTCTCGAAAACATGCGTATTTCTAATAAAAAAAAAAAGATTTAATCTGCAATTGTTAAAACAAATGATGCACTAAATAAAATTGCGTTGTGCGCTTCCCGTATCGATTTGGTGATAATAGTTTCAAAAGATAATTACAATAAACACTAATATAATTCGGAGAGTTCCTACGCCAAAACAAAATTTAATTTCAAAATACCTAATAAAGGTTAAAGTAATAAGTCATTGACGAATCATAAATGTTATAATAAATTAATTATATTCATAACTATATAGAATTCAAATATATTATGTAACATAGTTAACTTCCACAATTTCGAGTAGTTAAAAAAGTATGTGAAGTCATTAATTCAATACCGCACATATTTCCTTCAATTCCGATTTATACAATAGAGTGTTAGCTGTGACTTCCCATGCGTTCAAGTGTTCTATGTTCATTGAGTTACATAAGATAATAAACATTTATATACATCGTATGTCGTGTACAAACAGGTCTCACTAGGTGTTAACCCACATGTATGTGCAGTATGTAAACACGGGTCGTATTAGTGTTTAAAACCTCATTATAATATTGAAGATAATACTTACGTATGTAATGTTAGGGTTTGAATATTTTCAAAGAATATTTTGTGTTGGTAACATTTCTATTTCGTGAGTTAGTCGAGAAAAGTATAGAAACGGGGAAGGTAAGACGGTAAAAAGGTCAATTGGACATGCTGATTCTGTCGGCTGGACGACGAGGTTATGAGAAAGAATAAAGCTGTGATCATTGTCATCCGGATTTTCTTCAATACTTCAAATCAATCATATTATCAGCTTTTATAGTTAATGGTACTTTATAACCCTAAGTATTGAGAGTAATGTATGATAGAACTCATTTTAAGTACTTGAATCTGATCGCGTAATTGGCCTAGTACATCGCAGTTAGTTTAGAAGTTTCAGTAGAATGAATCACTTGACATTTACTGACATAATAAGATAAGAATACAAGACTGGAAGTTTATCAATGGATGATAGATTCAACAAATTTTTATTTCCAGGAACGTCCGCGATATGCCTTTACATACGGAGTCGCGGACCATTCGACGGGCGACGTGAAGTCACAACACGAAAGTCGAGATGGAGATGTCGTTAAGGGTTTGTTTGTTTTTAATAATTTACTTCGAACTGTGATCATTTATTCAATTAATTAACCACTGATCTTTTTGGCAACAAAGTTTGAGTAAAACTTATGAAAAGATAAATGGATTGTGTGAAAGACATGCGTAAGAAGGGAGTGAAAGAGACATGGAAGAGTAGGTCATATTGTGCCAAATCTCCGTAGGATAAGGAGCAGGCTGATAACGATTTTTATTTGATAAAACTCTAGACCTACAATAGTTTGCTTTTACGTTCGTTTCGAGATGTAGAAGTTTTTCTCAGTAACCCGGTTGGGGACCAGGAGTGTGGGTCGTCCTCCCTCCAGGTGAACCGACGACTCAGTGCGGACGGCAGGAAGTCGTTGGATGCGGAAGGCGGGGGACCGCATATTGTGGATGTGCATTGGGAAAGGCCTATGTCCAACAGTGGGCAGATAAGGGCTGTTGATGATGATGATGTTGAACCCGAATATCACGAACGAAAGCGTCTTTGAACTTTATTGTTATTTATTTATAATTACACTTATATGTTAAACAATTCTTTTCCAGGACAATATTCTCTTGTTGAGCCAGATGGGTCTATACGTACGGTGGACTACACAGCGGACCCTGTTCACGGCTTCAATGCGGTTGTGTCTAAAATAGGTCCGAGCGTGCACGCGCCCGTACACGGTACTCCCGTACCACCGATCGCAGTGCAGCCTATCATAGGCGTTCTGCCCAAGCCAGTGCAAGTTGTGCCAAAGCAAATCATATACGCATCCCCTGCACCGTATGGTAAGATTTTTATGATAGGAGTTTGTAGTAATTAGATAACATATTGCGACATTCAGAAACGTTAAATGGTTATCGAATGAACATCTCAATGTAATGTTAGTATGAGAAATCTACACTAAACACCATGTTTTGTTTTTTAAAAAATAAAAAAAATTAGAGTGTTCTAATTTTGATTGTATTAGGTCATAATATGATTTAAATTTTACATCAAAAAAGCAAAGGTGCTCTTTTTAGATACAATTGCACATTTTTGCCGTAATAACCGGATAATGTAAAGTTAACCTTAACAAGTACGGTTTGACAATTATATAAAAAAGTATTTTCATGGTTGACATGGTCTTAGGAGCTCACATGTATCCAGTAGCAATGAACCATCAAGGTTACAACACGACTCTTTTAATCATGACTAAAAACAAAAACGTAAAGCATTGTTAAATTATTGTTTCTATGGTCAACCAAAGATATCTTTACCACACAGTCATTTAACTGCGTCTTAAAGGACAGACTTCTCATACTAAATCTACTCTCCTTTAATCTCGTCTCTGAGTGCGGCAGTTTATGTTATTAAAGTATTTATTTCTTTGAAATATAAATAGATTTTTGTTCATTTACTAATATTTCTTGAAACCATTCCTGGTAAGCTTAAAAAGCTTGTGTTAGGATATGGTCCACGATAATAGTCGAATGGTGGGATACAACACACGACCACTAGATCGGTAGTCAGTACCCTTAATCATTAGGCTATTAAAGCTTCAATTATTGAGATTGCGTTTCGCGCTGTAATTTAGGTATTATTATATTCGAAGAAGTACATAATATTCGATGTAGTGGAGAATTGAATTAATTTGGTTAAGAAATAAAAACAATGTATAAAAGAGATAAAACTGCCAGCGTCAGTACTGGTATGGCTAATTAGTGGCGGATAACGAATTGTAACTCCATTGTGTCGGCGCACCATTGTTTATTCTTAGCGAAAGGAATTCACCTTTTGTTTCGTTTTTCAGTTTTTCCCAAGGTCGAGGGGCCGCACTATCCAGAATATGACGAATTTGAACTCGACGGCCCGTATCAATTGTCATCAAAGAATTTTTATTAGGCTCCTATAGTAGTGTTATATATTGTTATAATGAAAAGGTATTGTAGATGGTTACGTCTGTAGACTGCATAAGGCTTTTTAAGAATAATAATTATACACATTTATTGTTAGTTTTTATTCAGTTTCTTTAGCCCTTTAGTAATGAAACTATATTAATTTAATATTATTTATAACATATATTTATGGGTTCTATATGAAAGTTAAATTTAACAAAAAAGAAACAATTTGTAAAACAACGTGACCGTAACGTAAAACACATAAATACCTAAATAATATGATTTTTTATATTTTTAAGGCGTTCGTAACGGAGTTTGACAAATGTTTTTTTTTTATACAAAACTGAATAGTGGCCAATCTCTATTTCATATTGTAGAATTTATGTATAAGACACAGATGAATGTAAGTTACATGAAGAAATATATAATTATATTTCAGACTGTTTTTACGACATTTATAGAACAAGAAAAAAAACTGTTTTAAGAAAGTTTCAAATAAATGTTTTATATTTTCTTAACACTCCTTTTTTTTAAATAAGCGTGTCTAAGTAATGTTTTATTTAAAAGTTGGTCCACCCTCAATTCCTTAAGCGCCTTTGACTTTAAAATAGCAATGCAGATAATTCATGGCATTTGCTATGTAACATTGCATAGTTAATTCACACACGAGAATGATTAATTTATACTGTTTACTTTTAAAACAAATGTTTTTCATAGGCGAAGAATCTCGCGATGACCTACATTAACAATAACTTTAGATTGAAATATTGAAAATAGTACTCGGCTATCTCTTGCTTTGAATCAAAGCATTAAGTTTGCCAATAGACGACTAGCTTAAAATGTATTATTAATTGATTTGGTGTGTGTATTGCGACATTTATATAAATTAATAAAATATCAGGGTCGAAGATTTACAACTTTGTTACGTATCGCAAGGCTAGTGACACTGACATCAAGCTATAAAATAATTTACAATTAGCCATTAGGCGAATTAGTTATAAAAATAAGATTTACGACTCAACTAAAAAAAATGCAACAAAAAATAAACTAGCGATCGGTGTTGACATTACAAATAAACAAAAAAAAAACATGTACGTTTCTATAGCAGTAAAATGCGTACCTTTATATGCTTCCAGACAATTTTTTTTGCCATATTCCATTGTAATTTGTTTAGTATATTGCCAACAAACATCCATCTTAACTTTCGCATTAAAATTACCAACATTATAACATTTTCTTCCAAGTAATTCATAATGTCTGTCAGTTAAAATAACCCAGTTGTTAATACATGGACGTTTCCGTAAGCACCCTTCATATTGCGCCTCCAGCTACCGAATGTAATTTGATTTCTCTGTAACAACAGTACTAAATGCGTCAATAGATACGCAAATTTTAATATTTAATTTGTTAAACATTTACAGAAATAACAAGTTATTTTTTAATGAATATGGTTGGAGGCGGAAGACCCCGAACCGCATACTGTGGAAGGAATTAGGACAGGCCATGTCCATGGCCAGCTGTGGGTAGACAAAAGCTGATGATGGATACATATGGAAGTGGTTAAATAGTTTCTAACTTTTGAATCAAATTGGTATTTAAAAATATATTGTTTTAAATAAGACTCTCTCCAATATTTATATCATTATTTGGCAGTTATAAAAGGCATATAATGTAAAATGAATTTACATACGCTTCGGTTCGTGGTGTTCCACCTAAAAGCTATAATCGCTTGAACGTTTCCTACGTATTTAGTTAAAGACGCGGGCACAAAAGCAACTAGGATGCAATTTTTAAATATGTTTCTGAGAAAAAAGTTTTGTGAGTGATCAGAGCAGGTTGACGAATAATTACTTTTTACTATTATCCCGGTTTTTGTGCTCCTCATTCATTAAGTTGTGAGAAAGCGCAGAGTTTGCATAAAAGGCATTTTTTTTTAAAGTTGAACACCGCGAACGTTTCCGATTGTATCTGCAAACAGATAAGAAATAATGTCAAAATAAGTATATCGACCTTTAATTTCTTGATTGTTAATTTTGATTTTTAAGAACGCATTCACTTTAACATTGAAACATATGTTAAATATAATGCATATCAATAAATGATAAAACAGTATGGTCGTCCTTAATCTTTACTTAATGTATGAGGCCGACAACACTGGCCGAAGAATACTTGATATTTCAACTTCTTGCAAACAAATTAAAAATAAAACAAAGTCAACCAGTTATAGACGGAGATGAGTTGGTATTAGATATACAATTTGTTCCGGATTCAACATTGTTAGTCACGATTTATTTATGAATGTCGAATTCCTAAGAATCACCGTACGGTATGAACGTTAAGGTTAGCTAAATAAAATACTTTGTTTGTTTTTACACCTGTACACGAATATACAATCTTGGTGAAGCAGCTACTCACCAGTTGTTAGATAATCGCATACACCCATGTCCCTAAAATTGTATTGAATGACATATTAAATTATTAAAACTTTCCTGAGTCATTTCATTATACAACTTATAAAAACGACTTAATTGACGTGTAAATCAGTGTCGGCACCGACTAGTTTCAAGCAAGGTTTTCCACGTGAGTTAAGACATTTTTATAAGTAGTAAAATGCCATATTATACATGAAATTTTATTACTAAAACAATAGAGCAAAGTGTCTCCATAAATTAGTAGATAAACCACACATTCTAGGTTCCGAGGTAAGTGACGTCACTATCATATCCACAATGCACGCTTTTACAAATACATGAGCATCTAAAAATTCATTTCGAAAGTCTCTTTATAATACCATTGAACTAATTATAAATAAGATGACGTAATATTTTAAGACAATTACAATCTTTTCAATATTGTATTGCCAATAATAGTTACCTAAGTTTTGTAACAGTGACCGCAGTGTCAATAGTTCATTAGTTGTCATGTCAGTTGATGAACTTACAATATAAAAAAAAAATCATTAAATGTACAGAGTGATTTAGATTTGACGGTCCGCTACTAAGTCACGTCAATGAAGCAATGTATGAAAGCTTGACTTAGCAAATTGTAATCAATGCTCGAGGCATTATTTGACGAGTGACATTAAAAAGTTATGGGAACTCGAAGACCTTTCGGAACATTTGCAACGACATACATCGATTATTCGTCATACTCATCGCTGTATTAGTGTTAACCGAAATATATATGAAACGAATAGTTTTGTTACGTACCCTTCGGCCTTAGAAACAATGCAAGCGCTCTCGACGTAACTGAGAACAATCTTAACGCCTGTCGGAAATTTTCTGCAATATCTTGCCTTCATGAAACGTACTGCAGTTCATTTGTTACTCGTTATCTACTTTATGTATCGGCATCCGTTTCCAAATCCTTTTAACAATATTCGTTAAAGTCTACCTATTAGGAACTCTGAAGATATACTTATATGCAAAGCTTGTTACAATTGTTACTATCGCTACGTCCTCCGGGAGGTAAGACCACTATTTGAAGATAACCCCATATTCTAACATAATACTAGGGCAGCTATTATTATACTTTGGTCGGTTACTGACATAATAAACTAGTATTTATGTTATGTTAGATAAAATTCACTTCCTTTTTGTTGACTTCCTTGGATTAGATTTGATTCCTTTCTAAAATAACAATATCGAAAAATTATTACAAACGTATGTCTGTATTTAAACTTATATTTAGAATACTAAAAAGACATAATATTCATCAACGTGTTTAATTTTTAAATTTTAAATGGAATCGATTTCGCACACGCACACATGCCACGGCTATACTATATCTCGCTTCTTTCTCCGGACATATGACGTATCTAACTGCCATCACA
>JAODUI010000029.1:2733775-2744009 GCA_027563995.1 Papilio gigon
GAGCCCTCGATGGGCTCGAAGCTAGTCGGTACCGACACCGATTCACACGTGAGTTAAGCCGTTTTATAAGTAGTATATAATAAAAGGATGACAAAATATGTCTGTTTAATTGAAAACTTCCTTTTTAATTATTTTTAGAATATACGCGACAAGATCAACAAGTTAAATATTGTTCTCTCCTAATTATTAGACATATGAAATATATTGATAAAATGCAATTATTATAACATCTATGACATAAAACCGATTAACATTAAGATTATATAGTTAAGTTTAGATATGTTTTGTAAAGTAGTTTACGTTCTTTAGAAATTTGCGGCGTCACGAACGTCTTGTCTCGATATAATTTACGTTGTATTAAAAAAAGAAATAAACCAAAAAAACACGTGATTACTTTTTTCCCCTATTTCTCATGTCTAACCTGTTTTAAATAATAAACGCAATGCTTAAATCTACTATTGTACATATTTAATAGAGTTTTCGTAAGATGATAGAACATTTGGGAAGTGTTTTATTCACAATGAAAGATGGAAAGCAATAATCCTTTCACCTCATTGTCACGATTGAAATTTATATCACTGAGTAAAGCTGCAACTAGCTGCGCAAAACAAACGACGATTCGTGAAACTAATGTCAGTTAACAAACTAAAGCTTAACAACATGAAATGAATGTGCTTGCGCGAAATGCGCTTGTAGAAAACGGAACGAACAGTCGTTAATATTATTCTTTATAAAAGAACAACACTATACTTGCGTGCCTCGAGAGTCCTGTTGCAATTAATGCAATATCAAAACATAATACAGTTTACTTATAAAGTAACTATGTACCGATCTCTTTCTTTCTATTATTTTCTGCAAATTTAGATCATTTTTTTTAACACCTTAACTGCTCATAAATATTGACTGTATATGACTGAAAAATCCTTAAAGGACATCAAAAATGTTAGTACAACGCAGACATAGTGTTTGCCAAGAGTGCGTGGGTGTCAGCTTTGTTCATTATGCACATAAGTAGCTATGGGAGGGTTCGTCGCAATGATCGCATTGTTAGTTGTGCCCAACATAAATGTCAAGGCCGTCATTTGTCTTTTTGTCAAATATCAACGTGATGCAATCGAACATAACATGTTGAACGGTAATGTCACAAATAGATGTATTTTTTGCTTACGAATGCTCTGTGTTTAATTTTAATATTACTTATTGCTTGAAGTTATCGAGGTAGATACATGAAGTAGTATCATGATAAAAGATAAGCGTTACAAAATAAGTATCACTAGCATTGTCTGCTCACTACTGGACATAGGCCTTTGCCAGTGCTTTCAATATTGTGCAGTCCTCCATCTACATCTAACGACTTCCCGCCGTCCGCACAAAATTATCGGTCTAAATAAGTAACACATCTTTTTAATATTAGTAGCCATAAATAATTAATAAGAAGTAAACATTGCTTAATACAACAATGTTGGAGTCTTAATTGCTTGTCTGGTTCAACTAGAAACATTTTTTTAACCAGTTGCAGTATTAGAATAGTAGAAATTGACGACCTACATATTTATATAGCATTCTCTTATCATATTTGGTCATGCGATCAGCATCTGGGTGCGACATTAATAAGGACGAGGGCAGACAATTATCGTGAATGTAAATTAGTTAAGTGACGTCTGCCAAGCCTTAGACAGAAATAACGGAGGCTAAGCTGGCGTGCGAGAATGCAGCGTCCGCGCCTGTGCCATTCATACCTAGAAAATTGTTAGAGCCTCATCTAATAGTAAATATATTGTATACCACGTAAGAGTAACTAACATTTAATGGAAATTGTCTCTTTAAATATAGCTTACCTAGTTAAGAATAATAATAATCATAATTCATTATTGAGCCAAAGCACAAACAAAGATTGGTAGGACCTTTGGTTCCAAAAATAGGTCGACCTATGCTTAGAGAGCCAATTCCTTCAACTTGTCGTACAATTTATTATATCAATGGAGGAAAAAAAAACAATTAAAAACAATGCGTAAAAGAAGCCAAAACATGCTTAGATTCGAATGTTGTTATGTGTTAATTAAAGATTTTTTTTCATCACGTAATCAGAAGATTCCAAATTGATTTAGTATAGCTACTATGATTCTAATGAGGCAGATTTTTGTTAATTTGCTAATACTTATTTTAGCACTCCAACTAAACTCTATGCTTGTGCTAGGATAGGGTCCATGATCATAGTCGAATAGTGGGATTCGAACTGTCGATCACGTGGTCGGAAATACGTACCTTTAACGATAAGGCTATTGGCGCTTTAATTGTCAAAAAAAAACGTGTCAATTCTCAGAGTAACTACGTCCCACGTAATCAGACAAGTAATTCAATAGTTGTAGCTAGAACACATGACACTGCTAGTATTTTTAGAATAACAGGTATCCGCTAGATGGGGACAGTGTACATTTTTATATTAATCTGACAATTATATTCATTTTATAATTAAATAACCAAGCATTGTTATTGGTTACTTACTTACTGCATCTTATTTATTGCTGATCATCCAAATAAACATTTTCCCATACAATGGCTAATAGCGTAAACTTATTATGCAATAATTTAGTTTGAATTATAGTTTATACATTTATGAGTCAATAAATGATTTAACCCTTGGTAACTGAAAGCTGTTGGTCATTGCTTGTTTGTCAAATATATTTCAAATTACGAACCGTGTAGTTATTACTAAGCTGCTGATTCATAGCGTCTGTCTTCACCGGTATAAACAAATGACTATCACTTAGCTTATGTCATAGAACAATGACGTCACGTCTGTTAAACCACAAAGAGACCCGTAAAAAATTTCGTACATTTTTTTTTTATAAAATATTAGTGAATATTTGTTAATATACTAACATTTATTTCTTCTAAGCAGGTCCGCTTGCAAAAGTGTGTCAGAATATGGTTTATAATAGTCGAATGGTGGGAATTGAACCCACGACTGTTAATCTGTAGTCCGTATCTTTAACCATTAAGCTTCGAGAATATTTTCTTAAACAGTAATGGAAAGTACTACATAAGGAAAAAAAGTCTGAAACAGCAGCTAGTCTATCGAAATACAGCAAAATCCTTCCTGCTACATGTTTTATGTTTGTATTATAAAAAGCGAGGTGGTAATTTTAATAACAGATGAGTACCATCGCAAGCGTTCGCGGTGTTCCATTAAAAAAAATGCCTTACAGGAAAACACTGCCCTTTCTTACAAATTGACGAATAAGATTACAAATAACTGGGATAATATTAAGAAGTAATTAGTCGTCAACCTGCTTTAACCGCTGACCAACTTTTTTCTCACGGTCATATTTAAAACTGCAACTTAGGAATTTTGTTGACTCAATAGCTATGAAACGTTCCAGCGACTATAGCTTACAGGTGGAACACCGCGAACGGAATCGTCGGTACGTTAGTAAAAACTAACCTCTAAATAAATTGTCCTCAACGCCTCACATAACCAGTTAACAAATGCAAAAAAAAATTGATTCAATGACATTCGGGTGTATGAAGGATAAATAAGTCAGTACAAAATAAATCAATAACTAATTTAAATGTTGAACTTTGATGTCATTTAACATAAGGCTACTTTAGTATATTAATTGAACAAATTAATTGCCGGAAACAAACGTTTGTGTCGAACGTAATAATTAATAGTGTAATGACTTTTTAAGCGCCAATACTTTATGGTTAAGGGTACAGACTACCGATCTAGAGGTCGTGGGTTCGAACATCGCCATTCGAATATTGTCGTAAACTACATCCTAACACAAACCTTTTCAAGCTTACCAGGAATGATTACAAGAAATATTTATGAATTGAAAAAATCTATTAATATTTTACTATAAAAAAACAAAAAAAAATGACCATTGATTTTATGCACTCAATTTGGTTGGATTTTATTATCTTATTTGTATATTAGAATCAAACTAAACAATTTATCACTAAAAGTCTTAACTAAATATTTACCTAGAACTTAATAAGAAAGGATGTACAATAGCGCATCAAGAAAAGTTTCAAATTATAAAAGTAACTTAGGTCATATGTATATTAACAGCAAGTAAATTTAAATTATGTGTAGAAAAAACTAAACGCATTATTATAAGTAAATACTACTTCAATATATGTTTAAAAAGATATAAGCGTCCTGACAATTACGTTTGACAAAGATGAAGTGCCCGACATATTGATACGTAGTTATTTATACCAGTTAACCTTCATGGCGGACGCCTTTTTGTCGTGCGGTCATCAGCTCCTCGGTTACGCTACTTAAGACGATGATAAGCAAATATGATAGTCATTTGTTAGAAGGATAATTATTGTCTAATTGTTTTTATAATTTATTTATGTTTCTTGAAGGAAGGATTTTTAAGACTTGAGTGCAAAATAGAATTACACAAGGGTTGAGTAGCGCCAATAGCCTAATAGTTACGGGCACGGACATTCGATCTAGCGGTCGCGGGTTCGAATCCCAGCAATCGATTATTGTCGTGAATCATTCCTAACACAAAGTTTTTCAAACTTATCAGGAGTGGTTATAAGAAATATTAGTAAATTAACAAAAATCTGCTAATTTTTTAAACCAAAAAAGAGTGTGTCCAAAAGTGGACAATATACCGATCGTAAACTGTGCATTAGTTTTATATCGACTCACCCTAAGATTGCATAAATGTTTTTATCATCAAGTTCTCAATAATTTGCCATAAAAAATCCATATAAAGGCAAATAAGTATATCCAGGAAATTAAGAATTTTCAATGTATAACAGACAAAAACTGTGACTTTGTTTTGCATTTAATTAATTATTCATATGTTTAATTCATAAACTAAGAACTTGAAAAATTTAAATAAAAATACATCGAATAGAGGTTCATGTTAATCAAATTACAGCCATAAGTTAAATGGGCATATCTGCTTAGTCTTGTTCAAACTATGTTTAATATCTCGTACAATTAATTTATATGCGGGGCGGAGAGAAGTTCTTGTATAATTACAAGATATCGATTTAGTATTCGAGTAGTCGAATCGTTGCGTTCACTACAATATAATTAAAGTCGATCACGTAATGCATTGATAAGGATGCAACTGATTCAATTATTAATCGATGTCTTCGTGATGAGTTGGCATGCGTTGACTGTAACTGTACGATCTGAAGTCATGAATATTATTATTATAACTTGCAAAGAACGCGATCCATCGCTTACGAGTCAGATGTTAAAATGTCGGGGAGCTTATAAAATATTAGCAGATTTTTGTTAATTTCTTGTAACCATTCCGGGTAGGCTTGTAAAAGTTTGTTAAAGATATGGTTCACGACAATAGTCGTGGCGGAACACGAACCCATGATCGCAGTATGCGCTCTTAACCATTAGGCTATCGGTGCTTACTATGATAATAATTAGTATGATCCATTGTCATTATCTGAAGGAGTGAGTACATATAAAATGTAAAGAGCTTTAACACTAAGTGTACTGGAAACTATACCATATATTTCTATCAATGGCAATATTATAGCTTACATTACTTAAGTAGATGTAACGGGTGCAAATTCAGTATATCTAAGTAAACTAATTCGCGTATGGAAATATAATAACTACAATGTAAAATGTAAAATAACTTCAGTATTACTAAGTTGCTGATAGACGTAGTATTTTTATAGCTATTGCTGGACATTTGTATCTT
Organism: Papilio gigon; assembly: GCA_027563995.1. Lineage (NCBI taxonomy): Eukaryota > Metazoa > Arthropoda > Insecta > Lepidoptera > Papilionidae > Papilio > Papilio gigon. Next base: position 2,739,475 of record JAODUI010000029.1, read on the forward strand.
AGCAATACCGCAACATTCGCACTGTGTATGTAAGTAAATAATGTTAGGAGACGTGACATCACATATTAAATGAAGGCAGATATATGAACTATACATACATATATAGAATAATGGAACTTAATCATTAATCCACAATTCATCAGTTAATTGTAACTTGTTTATTAAAAGTGGACAAGTTTAGCTGCGTATAGGGAAGCGTGGAAAAAATAAGGGGAGGCCAATATCGAAGGACGGTCTACTACATTTTCAAATTGAAATTAAAAAAATGGCCAGAGAATAAAGGCTTATCTCTCTATGGATTGAATATATTCTTTTCTTTACAGATTATGATATCTAACAGAATTTTAACCGAATAGTCAAACTGTACAGTTCAAACATACGCGTGTAGGGAAAATTTTATCTGCCACTTATATTGCACAGTTCTTATTAGTTCTGACCAAATTTGTTTATGATCTCGTGTAGTATGAAAGATGTTAAATTATTAAAACTTTCTTGAGATATTTTATTAAACTACTAATAAAATGTAGGTACCGACTAGTTCCAGACCTGTTGGGGGTCATTCATCAGGGAGAGTAAACTGGGCAGGACTCGTGGTGAAACTAGTCGGTACCAACACCGATGTTACAGGTGATTTAAGCCGTTTTTATTACTTGTTTAGTTTCATTCATTTATCGTTATGAAGCAATTAATAATGATTTTTTGACCAAATAAGTATTTTATTAACGATTAATTAAAAATAGAAATAAGATAATATAATAAAAGAAAACATATAATAAATAATAACGTTAGGAAATTGTGATATTTGAGATCGAAGGTCGGTGTGGCTTACGTGTAAGAAATAAACTTTATTCAATTTAAATAAATTGCATTCTTTATAATTTCGTCTCCTTTTTTTTGAAACAAAAAAAAAAGATTTACGGCATAAAAAGTAAAAAAAAATTAATTCTTTAAAGTTTTTCAGGCTCACTGAATAGCTGTATGCAATGCACCATATTTGCGACAATGGAATTTTTTTAAGACATATTTCGAAGTCACATTGCAGGATTCATTAAGTTATCTACCATTAATATGTTAATTAATATTGTATACCAAAGTACAATATTTAACAACATTACTAATGTTATAGATACATAGTTTTCCATTGAAGGTTGGATATTTGTTTATAAATTCTAAAACGTCTAAATAGATCTGGATGAAATTTTTCACAATATAAATTATTATTCGGAATAACGAATATGCTATTAACAATGTTTTTTTTTTCTACGCGGGCAGAGACAAAAGCTAGTATAAATACACATAAACAATTCTGACATTATTCTATATTTAAATATTTTAAATATTCGTGGAACATTATAGACAAATTAGTAACGGCTAATATTCTCGTATCCGGCGACCGCATCTTATATTAATAATTCTCGCATTCTTATTATTAGGTAATACAAAAAAGAAGCAGATAATCTGGAACATATATTGTATTATTATTCTATTTTCGTAATATTTTATGTTCACAATATTAATAAAAAAATAACTAATCATATATTTCGAAATTAGGATAGATTTAGTGTTGAAATTATATATGAAAACCATCTGTATATTATCTGACACGTATGTTTTACATTTAAATTGATGAAAAAATATATTAAATAGTTACCATTAATAAAAGAAACAGAATTCTTCGTCTCATATATAATGGATGTGATACTTTGAGCTATGGTTAACAGTATGTGTGACATGCTAATGACAGTTGAATAAATTTAATTTTTAAATTGAAATATTTAACAGTGAGTAAATTTTAAACCACACAGTAAATCTACAAACGTAAATAAATCATTTAAGTTTCCAGTTAAAAGTTCGCTATTCTTCAAGAAATTCGATAAAAACTAGTTTCATATATCAACGTTCTGTATAGGAAAGTAATTAAATACATGTTTACCGAGCTATAAATAAAAAAAATGGTCGAAGTTTATATAATATGACAAATGGAAGAATGTTTGGAATATCATTATAAGAAACGAACTTTGAAAAGTCCACAACAATCCCGCATTTTGACACAATATATTCAAGGTTCAAAGTCCTATAAATAACTTTTGACACGTTTTTCTTACTTTACCAAATATCCCAAAGAAAAAGACTTTTCAGTTTTCACATATATTGGTGTTTCGATCCTTCCTACCATCAAACATGGCATAATTTAACTGAGCCAAAATAAATTTCAATATTTTTTGTAACTCTTACGTCTATTTTTCCATTTTAACTTTTCGAAGCGTCAATAACCTAATTGTTAAGGGTACGGACGACCGATCTTGCGGTCGTGGGTTCGAAAGCCATTCGACAATTGTCGTAAATCATACCCTAACACAAGCTTTTTCAGGCTTATCAACAAATGGTTACAAGAAATATTAGTAAATCAACAAAAATCTACTAAAATTATAAAAAAGAAACTATGTCAGATGTTGTGAAGTACGGTCTGACATTTATATATTAGTTCGTCAATGTGTATGTGAGATCGTTTACCGTTAAGTAGATCAATTTGAATCAATTGACATTTAACCGATACAGCCTCGTTTACCAATGTGAAAAATTACTTGGGCCTTTTAATGAAGAAACTCTGATTTTATCAATTTGACGAATAGTGGTACTTAATGATGATTATATTAATTAAGAAAATGAGTTTAGTTGGGGAAAATATTGAATTTTATGTAATTAGTAAACGTAAGAGCGTCGTTGGCGTAGTTGTTAAGCGCTTGACCGCGCCGGACCGTACTTGACATTGTTCAAGTTCGATCCCTGCAATGTAGAAATCTGTTTTTCGATTTTTGTATTTCATATATACATTATAGGACTCTTACGGTGAAGGAAAACATCGTGATGCTGCACATATCTTCGAAGATACGAGTGAAGTCAGCATTGCGTCTGCGTTGATTATGGCCTAGTCACCCATAATAATAGGATAGGCTGCGAGCCCCTCAATGGAGACGTTTAGTGAGCTGATGATACATTACTAAACTTAACAGAAATACATTGTGTATAATTACTTTATAAACTTATAATCCAGGTCACCTTAATACATACAAATATGTTAATATTGATCAGTAATATTGCATCTGGTTCTACTACTATGTAATCACCAATTTAAATTCGTAGATTCGAATTATTTTATTTGATATTTAAAGGGAGGTCGCACGCGTCTTTTATTTGGTGCTACGAGTTCTATCTTAGGATAACTTAAGTTATTTCACTTAAAATACCTTTTGTTCATTATTACTTAAAACGATGAAGCGACCGTCTCTTTACAGGATTTGTTTTACTAAGTGAGATGAATTTTACATAAATTACATTTCATTATTTATTTTGATTCATACTATAAGTAACTAACTCTATATAATTTAAATTAACTAATTCAAATGTTTACTTTCTGAAATCTTATTTTTTTTGTACCAATGTAACTTTTGTACATTAATATGAATCCAGGTTATAAATCCATATTCGGATAAATTAATTAGTACTAATAACATAAAATAATGTGAACATAAAACATGTATTGATGTTTAAATTACCATAATGGATGCATCAACACACGTTGCAATGCCTAAGTCTCAATCATTTCAAGTGTTATTTGAATAATGTCTCAATTTATGTTTCAGCTCTTTTTTTTATTTTTGTGGTATTAACCTTTCACGGCATTCTCAAAACAACTTATCGAAGTTTCCTCGAAAATTAACCAGTAACTTGCGATGAAAATAGCTTCAAAAATATTTACGCGTTATTTTAGAAGGGCATATTAGACGTGCATAGGAATACAGCTTTCCTATGTAGATCTTTAGATTTTATAAGCGAGGGTAATGATTACGACATCCATGAACTGTATAATAGCATCTATTCGTGTCTGGTGGTCGTGTGGTGAAACAAGGCAACGGTTTTAGACGCATCTCCGTTGCGACACGGTGTAAGCTCGACTGAGTTCAGATTCGAACACACACTAATTGGATAAACAACCGGGATGTATTTAGATGCTAAGTTAACTTAATATAAATGCTAGCTAATTGCTTACATTCACTTGCAGTCCACTATAAATGAAGAATTCAGTTCAAACTATCCTTTCCTCAACTTATCACTAAACAAATGAATGCTTAGAAAACAATAACAACGAGGTCAAATTATACCCTATATAATTAACACTATGATGACAATTGCGTTTTATGTATTACAGAATTTTATGTGCCTCATTGCAAGGTACATCGCGGCAACTTAGTAAAACTTAGATACCTACCAGATTAATGTTCGTTGGTACTTAAAAGAAATTAGGTGATAGTAAAATGACAGTGATCAGAGAAGAGTGGTGGCGACTTGTGAAGCGGGTGTCAAGTTAATGAAGACCACGACCACTCTGGAGAGAATAGTGACGAAAAAAAAAACTTTAAAATAGTAATTACTATCCAAATTCTACTTGTTTTATCGCTGTTGGTGAGTTAGTATTCAATTTAATTTCTTCAACATCGTAATTAGATTTAGTGCGATCAGTTAACTGGGCGTGT
>JAODUI010000029.1:2762094-2790269 GCA_027563995.1 Papilio gigon
CCACTTACGACAACTTCTCCCTAAGCTACGCCTAACGCACCATCAGGACGGAAACTGTGGACGAATGGCAGATGCGCTTTAATGAAGATCGTGCTGAAAGCGAGATTAGAGAGTATTTTAACAAATGATAAATTTGCTTAAAGAGCAAGATTAACCTGAAGGTAACCAAACTTACTACATCAAAGATAGCAGCAGGTGCCCGCAGGGCCCCCTACTTAGGGGTACAAAAAAAATTATAAGACCAAATTAAGCTTTACGCTGTTAGCTAGATTTACTGTAAAATTAATGATTTATTTTATATAACATAATACACCTTGTAAACAAATTACTATGTTGAAATTTCTTTAATCATTTTTGTGAAATACCAATTGTAGGAAATCTTTTACATTGATTCCATGTTCTTCTCGTGTTTTCAAGTCCAGGAACTCCACTAACCTTCACATACCATCGCGTCTGCGACTTGCGATGCCTAGTACGGGCGCGGTCTACGCTGCGGGACTCCTCGCGCGCCGGCGAGCACAGCGCGTGGTATTTGGCCGCCAGGGCCTTGGTCCTCTCCGCCAGCGAGTGCCGGAGCTCGCCCCCTGCGCAACCCCGCACCAGCATACCTCATCCACACCACAAATCTTTACCCAACACTTTCTGACCTACTAAATCAGTCATGTCTTATAACTCTTCTGTCTACACCAACCCTGGTCTGTAACCTGTTATAGTCAATGCCATGTTCAATGTTTTTAAATGCCCAAATAGAATAAAACAATAAAGTTTTCACGTCCATTCAATCAGGGCTGTGTCATCAAATGATGATGTCACTGTAGGCAACATTCTAGTTAATTTTATTACCAACCCGACGTCAATTAGTCAGGGTCTGGGTCAAAAGCCGAGATTAAAGGTAGAGTTATTTAGAACTAATAGTATAACGTTATAACATAGATGTCGAGTATCTTTGATGAACGTGGAATATTGATAATGAATTGGAATTAAAAATATACATATTTACTCTAAATTATAATTGATTCCAGTAATGAAAACATAAGGACAGTGACACACAGACACACAGACACACACACACACACACACAAACACACCGATATCCAAACGATAAGAGGGATATCCTCATTGGGAGTCACATAGATTTTCTATATCATAATGTAAGTCTATTTTAAAATTATCTATTAGTATACATGTGAATTGGCATAACAAGTGTGTAAATAATATTTATTGATTAATGCTCTTTGGACGTTATGTTTTTTACGATTAAATCTAAAATTTAACTTGATTATTATCGTCATTTTTTTTAAACATTCCCTTGATTTTAAAACATCACAGTTTGTACTTTCAAAACGTGTAAAAACTATTTTAAAATTCTTTAGCGGTAGACTGAATTATTTCACGTTCAACTGACATTTAAGGAATTGACTTAAATTTTAAACGAACGATACTGAACGTTCAAACTTAAAATGAATATTTAAATTAAATTCAAATGTTATCAAAGTTATATAAAAAAAAAACGGCGAACATTTGGTTTGCATAATTTAGAACATGAATTTTATTTAAATATTTAATATACATATGTGAGAAATGCGTAAGATTAATTATGCGATTACGTTTTAATCAATAATCTATCAATTTAATTGATTACTAAATATTTAATCGATACGTAATACTATAATATAGGTACTAAGTACTGTAGTTTAATAATTAAGGGTCCATTCGATCACGTGATCGAAAGTTTGAATCAACGTTTCGACTACTGTCCTGGACCTTATCCTAGCAGACCTAAAGCTAAGTTGGAGTGGTAAGAGAAATATTAGTCAATTAAATACCGACCTAACCTGAAATAATATAATATATGTTATCGGTAAATATTATATTACATTTATTATATTTTATATAACGATCATCGTGGCGATCTTAAGAGGAGGTCTACGCTCAGCAGTGGGCGACGTGTGGCTGATATGATGATGGTGAACAAAAATCTGATAGTATTTAAAAAAATAGACTTATTGCGCTGTTCGTAAATGAAAGCTTAACTTAATTTAATTCTTTGAAACTACATTTGAAATGTTAAATTTAATCGGATCAGAAAAAAAAATGGTATATCGTAAATTCTTAACTTCCTCAAATGTAAAAATAATAGAAACAAAAATCCATACCAGATAAATAACTATTTCTAAGAATGACTCGCGGAAAACGTTTAAAATTTCTTACCTGACATTACACGCAATACTTGTTGTTTACATCGGAATATATCTTTTTGAAGCTTTATTTTTCCTTTACAAACACTAGTTTACCTTTTAGATATAATACAATTCTTTTGGGTCTTGTTTATCGTGTTTTTTTATAAATATCGAAGTATCTACATATACTACATGTGAATATAGCAAGTTTCTTAGACGTTCGCTGGGTTACGAGGCCTAAATCAACCCTAATGCAACTTCCCTGTATTGCGTTAAGGAAAAACGTGTACTTCTCTGTGGTACGAAGGGCATAACTTTATTAAAAGAGGTGGGGTCTAATGGACCGCGTGTCGCAGGGGGTCGATAACACCTCTTATCACAGGGATGGACAGTACGCAACAATTGGGCCCGCAGCGAACGTGTTAAAAGGACAATAATGTAGTTCTTGATTGTCATATATATGTAGGTATCAACCACTGCCTTCAAACCAGTCATGATAACAATATTTATGCGCATAAATTTGATCCATTTTTAATTTCCACCACTTCAATGTTTAATATAATGGCGAGCTTTATAAGATTTATTTTTGAACAGAATAAATAATTTATAATAACCTTCATATTCTAAAATTTAATGTCTTCCTATGTTGTCTGCGATCACGTGATAAACAATAGTTTTGCTGTCCGATGTATATAATACTATCAGTTAAAGTTAACAAGATTGGAAATACAGTTTACTTAAATATTCGGAAGACATTATTATAAGCTAAATATAAAACAGCTAACACTCATTTATCCGGTATCGGTACCGAAGAAGAGTCCGCGATGGGTTCGAAACCAGTCGTTTCGATACGGGATAGGAATAGGCCTTTATTCAGAACCGTAATCAAAAAGCCAACGTTTTAGAATTTTTTAGATAATCGCCTATAGCCTAATGCTTAAGGGTACGGATTTCCGATCACGTGGTCGAGAATTCGATTCCTGCCATTGGACTATTGTCATGGGCCATATCCTAGCACACGCCTAAAGTTTAGTTGGAATGGTAAGAGAAATATTATTGAATTAACAAAAATCTGCTAATATTTTTTTTTATAAAAAAACATTTAAACGACTATCTTTATCGTGATTTAAAATAAATGTCCTCTTTTAGAGTTGAAATACAACACGACGTTTGTATTTTACAAGTTTAATATGAAATAGAATCAACATAGTTTAATTTATAAACTATACAAAGAATATTGGAATGCTAATTACAGCCGCAGGCGTCGTTGTTAAAGAATGTAATTATAAATAAACGTAGATGAATATACAAAGTATAAACATGGACGTTGTTAGAATGAAGTGCAAACGTCAGAGAGTTCGTGTTTTGTTACTCACACCTTGTGTACAAACAAGTCTATCATACATCTACATACGAATGAAAACATGGTTTATATGTATCAATTTAACGTAGTATTCTGACAACTGAAATCTACCGCTCGTGTTACTATGATAGATTAATGTTAAACTATACTGAACTATAATTTATTAAACAACAAGCATAGACTACTACAAGAGTGGTCTTGTTACTATACTTGTCGGGAATCCAAGAGCCTAACATTCTAGAGCATTTGCTTCTATAAATAGAGTAAAAACGACAACTGTATGCATCAGTTATTGTGTAATACCAAGGCATGTTCAGTACACCCGAAATAAAGATTGACACGTTGATTTATTTATTATTATTATTTTATTTTAATACACAGAAATGGAAATATAAATGGAAAAATAACTTGGAATAAGCATGTCTTATATACTTAAAGTAAACAGTCGTTCAGTCGGTCACTCGGCATCTTATAAATAAAGCAATAGATAAATATGTTTGCATAATAACTAAGGTATGATTTGTCATATAGAATGATCCATAATTGTTTTTAAATTGCATATAAACTGTTCCCTTTAAGTTTATGCAATGTAAATAAACTGTTAGAGAAGACGGACAAAGACCGACGAGACCCGATATATCATGCAGTAATTATAGGAGTAACAGATTACGTTACGTCGCTTTTGTCGCGTAGTTATTCACGTAGACAACGTAACAGACTGTAATCGTAACCGTTGGTTTCCACTTCTGTATAACTTGTATAAAAATATTTGTAAACACTTTTTAAAGTAATTCATACAAATGTTACTATGACGAAGTAGTTACAATTCGACAAGGATGGCGGAATTATAAAATGATATTGTAATATTGAATTTACACCCATCTCATATATGAACTCTTCTACTTGTTAGACCTTATGGAATACTTAAAAGGCGACACGGACACGGTAACCGTAAAGAAGACAGAGATTCCCACGCCCGTCGTGCCATCTGTCGTAAATTTCTATACATTATTTATGTAACATTTTAGACGTTTTATATTTATAGGTATATTTGAAATGTGATCGTTCACGCTCAGTAGATTATTAGAGCAAGTGCCTTTGTAACTTGAGACGAATCTTACAGAAGGTATCGCGACATTCACTCGAATTTGGTAATTTAATTACAATTTTTCATTAATTAACTTTGATATACTTGGTTTGTATGCATGGATTTCAAACAGCGGTATGGGCTGAGATTGATTGGCAATAAACAGTGAAGCAGATTATTTAGCTATGGGAACAACAAAACAGGAACGATGTAATTGAAGTACTTGATACAATATCAACTGTAGGTTGATTTGTCATCGTCAGCCGTTGTCTGCTCACTGCTGGACCTTCGCCAATGCCTTCCACAGTATACAGTTCTTCTTCCGCAGTTATCATTAATTGTCTTTTGTAAATTTATTACATTATCTTTTACAGTTACATCCGGCTTAGAATGCCTTAAGTACATGACCCGACAAGCCAAATACTGATCACAAATGGCAAATGGTGAAATAAACACTTCCCTCTAATAATACCTTTAATGTCGTTAACAAATAAATTTATTAGTAGTGTAATAATTTAATCGAGTATACTTAATATGCAATAAAATGATACACCCAGTTTGAAATATACGTTTAAATCTAAATAGAATCTTTAGTTGCTCGACTCAGTTGCTACATCTAATTTTAACACGGCTTGCGTTCCTACACCCAATTCAGTTTCGACACCGGCCGTATCTTCCCATGCCCGCACCGCGATACAAACAAAATGTCTTTGCGGTTTTGTAATCGTGCTCACCTCACTTCTTTACTTATTTATTGCAAGATTTATAGTACCGACGGGTCATCTGATATTCCGCTGTAACCACGAATATTTCGCTTCGGTTAAAAAAACCAACTTCTCTTTATATGAAACCGTTGTTTGTTTATTCGTCTACTATGCGTTTATCACTGGAGAGATTTTGACTAACATTTTATAACGTATTCAAGACGAAAGAGAACATCTGTTCTAAAAAAAAATTACATCCTATTAATGTAGCTTATTCATCATTTATGAGAATTAATTAAAATTGTTTATAATTATATTACGTAAATCGTGTAATCGACTATTTTATGCGTGTAGCCACTGGACATTAAATAGATCTTTTAATTTATTATAAATATTAAGAGCGTTGTAAATCGTGCTAAATTCTATCACGAATGTAATCTAATGTTTATTTGATATTTTAACAACATGACAGACAAGATAAGTAAGACAATTTATTACTTTGAATAGTGCTTGTATTTTAATTCTTATTTTATTTAATGCATCTTTTGATTGCCTCATAAAATTGTGACGTCACCACTTTTAGATGTATTAAATAATATAAATCCAAATTATTATTAGATATTTAAAAAGTAATGTAGTAAAGTGTTATGATAGCCGAAACATATTTTGATCACAATGTTATGTTCTGTCTAGGCATTACGGTAGCGGACTCGTGAGTTTCCTTGCCTTGTCAAATTGCTCTTAGTATTTTTTTTAATTGTTTACTAGATAAATGTATACTTATTTTGTGATAAGATAATTAGTTGCTAAACATTGCTGCAAGTGATACAATCCGTTTGAAGTAACCACGAACATCGTGAGTTCAATATCCCAGCTTTCTCTAACTTATCTTTCCTTCTATAGTGTACGCGTGTTTACAACATCTGATAATAAAACTCACGTCCTGTACCGTAATAGAAAGATATACGAACCTAAATTACAAATTTGGAACATGTTTAAACTTATATTTGGAAACTATTTTTTTAAGTGGCATAATCACCCCTCATAATAGGGTAGGTTCCGTGCCCCTCAGTGGAGGCGTCTAGTGAACTTATGTTGAATGATCATCAAAGTTAAATAACTTTAAATAATCCTTTATTAATATAGAAAGACTATCTTTCAGAAAATCTATATATATAGATTTTCATATATATTTACATCCTTAGATACCTCATCTAATAAACAACTATAGTCTAAGTTTAGCTATGGAAGCTCTGACTCAATTGTGCGTAGTAATAGTGTGATTCTATGTCAAGTATGAGTTGGCTATTTGTACTAATTACCTCAATATTTAATAAACTTTAATTTATTAAACATTTAGTAATTTTATTTCGTAAACTAAATTCACATAACTACAAGATCTACAGTTGGCCATAATAAAACGGTTAAGCAATGAAATTCAATTACACGCGGTATATCAAAGTTACAGAGGTCATTGGATTTAAACATGTTATTACCCGTCTATTTCTTATGTTATATCTTGTGTACATTTTTTTTTACTTTATTTTTACTTCAATAATAACGATTCTTAATTTATTTGTAATTATATAAAATGTTCGAATGAACCTACAATATTCTATTTGTAATTACGTACCAAATTCTATGGTAAGTAATGATTTAACATTACTTAGAGATTATAGAAGCCTCAGACTTGTAACCTGTAGTTATTAGGTTAGATACTCGCAATGTACTTGTTTTAAAAGTACAGGAAAACATCGTCATGTCAATTAGACATGTCCGTAATGATATTAAAAGATATGTGTGAAGCCAACCCGCATTGTGCCAGCGTGGTTGACTATGACCTAATCATACCTAGTGTAGTGTAGGCTACGTGGTAGTGGGTGGGGACGTATAGTGAACTGACGATGATGAAGCTAATGAGGAACATCACGTCGTCTAGCATGACAAAACACAGTTCAATTTGTGCCTCGAATAACATCGTATTTCTTAATCGGCCACATGTAATGTCCTATTCTATTTCATTCATTGCGCACTGATCGCTCCGCGTACCATTATATGCTAATTGATAGAGGACACAAGAAATTGCTCAACATTTCTAAATACATCAGACAATTTATGCTTAGAATCTTGAATTATTCTCCGTCAGTTGGATTCAACTGATTTATTTGTAATTTATTATGTGTATTTCCATTATATTGTAACCTAATTACTGAATTACCAATTAAATAAAAGTTTTTTAAAATAAATTGTTAAGTAAACATTTTTTGTAATTAAAGTACCTTTATAAAGTCATAATAGAATTTGTGATTTTAAAAAACCCAACTCCTCGTAGCTCAATCTTATTTTTAGATGTTACGTATATACCTAATAGATATGTAATATTCTTTAGATATAAATTCATTTCGCGGTTCACACTTCAATTACATCCTTTATTGCATTTTGATGACCTGCACGCGCTCGCTTAGATCGCTGACAGGTAATTTTGCACGCGCACAAATAGTTCAGTGAACCGTGTCCGAGACGCCTTACAACACGGTCTCTAACATCGTCGTAATCGAATTTCCTAACGATCATCATCGCGACTCCTGACCCCTGGCGAATTACGCGTTAAATTGTTGTAACTGATACATTAAATACAAATAATTCGAAGGTAAACCGTCTGAATAGTGTTTATACGGGTGTTGAACGTTAGACGTCGTTCTCATTTTTGTCCGGTTTCGTATTTTATTAGCGTGTGTATTCTATAGCGTATTCAACTTCGTTATCTGAGCCAATCGATGTTGGAAATTTTCACCATATAATCTGAGGGGCGATGCAGACGTTGTTAAAACAAAACACAATCGTCGTATCCGTTCTAATACCCACAAATTATTTAACGACTTTGGAACATGTCTAATATTTATGTTTCATTTTCAAATCATAGTGATGTTGCCTTCTTTATTATTACAAGAAGACAAACCGATACGTCGTCAGCCGCAATTAAGGTATTGCACGTGCTTTGTATTTCACGTCTCCTACACTTCAATAATAAACAATCGTGACCGCAAACAGCGCACGTAACTCGCACTTTGACCTCCATTGCCGATGGAAGTTTACACAACAATGATGAAGACGATACGACTTTCGTACATCAACTATACCAAGGTTTCGATTAATTACAACGTAAATACGTAACTATAAATGATAAATGAAAGAATAAAAGCGTTTGAGTTTTAAATTTAGAATCGTCAATTTGCGACCTTAATTGATATTACATTTAAAAAAGGAATAGAAAAATAATGTCACTGATGTTATCGCTCACGTTTCCGGTGTGGCGAAAATGCAGGAGCATTGCAGACAACATATGGATATGGTTGCCTTTTGACTTTGATAATAAAACGCAGATGCGCTAGGGATGTGACGCTCTTGGATTCCTGGCGAGTATAGTGATAGGACCTCTTGCTGATGATCACGTTGTATTATTATTATACTTATAGTCCAGTATAGTGAGTACAGTATATTCTATCGTACCAGTACAAATGGTATATAACACTACTTCAAACCAATTTCTATACCTTTATTAGAATTACAAAATATAAGACAGTCTTTTACAATGCCTCTATAGCATAAGATGTTACAGTTTTAAATCGCAAAAGAATTTCAACAAAAACTTATATTTAAAATCTCGTTAATGCTATGCTAGGGCAAGTTCATTAATGTTGCTTCCTCAGTGTTACGTCGAATGATGTCATATTGTGTGACTTAATGAGATGCGTATGATAATGTACAGCGCTTTGAGGTCACGGATTAAGGTCGTAGGGATCAACGAGTTGATCAATCTTAATTAAATTTATTACAGTTCACGTAATGCTAATACGGCTTTTCTTTGATGGTGCCGCTGTCTTTAGTAAATTTACTTATTAAAATTTTCTTTATGTACAAAATGTAATTTGCATGTTTTAAAGTTATTTAAATCTACATGTCAATATTTAGTCATTTTTTTTTGCAATAATGTACATTTGTATTGACTATTGCAATGTTTTTAAATTGTCTTTGCAGTATGTTTGGTTTTGTTTTCGTCGTTTTAATGTACATCATTTTAATGACGGTTACGCAAGAACACGTTGACCGTGAACTCGGCCGCTGGTTTGCATTGTTGCGTGATACTGGACCACGGTTACTTAACATTTTATCTGACGCGTCCTCGCCATACATCGTACGTAAATCGGCGATCATAAATTCATCAACTTGCCTTTTCTTTACGGAGACTCGGTGCAGAGATGTACTCTTCCATACTAACTTCAAAAAATACATCCTCAATCAACGCTACCTTCTTGTTTATGTGCTCATCATCTCTTTGCATATGTCCATATTAGCAGCAATAAATTAAAAAGAAATGAAGTGCAATTGAGGAATTTTTTTATTGGTCAAGTTGCAAACATTGTTAACAATTCTAATATCTTGAGAAGAAATTCTGTTCTCATTTCTATCTTTCCACCATCGAGTTTTATATGTACATTAAAAAAGTTACATAAATTCTTTGTTTATGCAACCTTTTTCTTATTTATATTTATTTCATAATTTAACATCTAAATACATGTTCTATTTTTCAACAGTTCTAGACATTAGGTTGAAAAGACGTACGTTCTTCAAGGCCGGTGACGACTTCCTTGTTTTTTAGCCCATCCCTAATTACTGTATTATACACTCGAGTGAAACAATAGCTTGTTAAAAATATAATTGCAACTTCTTAATGATAATAGTATCATGGCACCGATTGTTCTAATCGTACAAAGAATACGGCCACATATAAATGTTTGAGATTTATAGCGGATGTATTGTTTAAGGTTGTTTTATTGTTCATCTTCGTATTTAAATACATTACGATCTTAATCTAGTGTCGTCTTTTGTGTTTGACAAATAAACATAAGTTGTAGACGAGGATAGACTATACGTGTGCATTAATGAACCCATGCGTTCTTTCATTTCTCATTCATTCTATTCTCCCATCAATTTATACTTAAATTTTTAAAAGGCTAAATGGTTATTTTGTATGTAATTATTATAAAGATACAAATAAGGTAATAAAACAAGATTTGAATAATGATAAAACTTACACTCTATTAAGCTAAACATTTTCCAAAAAAAAAAATCTAGAAGTGTTAAGAAGGCATCGTGGTTGTTTACTTTGAGTTTGAAATAAATAAAACCTCACTTTTACCGGGCACCAACATGGAAGTCCATTACTATTTGTCTCTATAGTAACCATAAACAATTAGTACGACTAAAATGAGAGTTTGATAGAATTTGTATGACCTTGTCAATGACCTTTATTGTATTTCTACACAAAGCACTTCAATACGATAATTCTCCCAATATTTGTAATAACGATATTTTATTTATATAATTTCTAGGTCAGATCTTGCTGTTTGCTCACATAAACATACTTCCTAGTGTTGCATCCAGTAGATTCAATTTACTACTTTAATGAAAATAATTGGTGGCCATGCACAATGCACGTTGTTAGATTTCAAATTATTAATAATTGCATTAATCTTAAGTGCTAATGAGAGACCTCTGTCGTTGTTAACACAAATTAAATTACTTTATTTATATTAATGGCTTTATCAAGGTTATCTACATGAGACGCTGATGAAGGCACGCTTAATTATATTATATATAGCTTAGCAAAGTATATAAAAACACACACTTGATATAATATAGTTGAGTTGTGTTATAATATATAGACCTTTAATTATCTTACTCATGTTATAAAGAACGGCTACATAGACTTGAATGATATTTGGTATACATATAGAACATTGTCTGGAAGAACACCTAAGCTAGTTACTAATTTTTTTTTCTGTTATTTTCCTGTTACAGCTACTTATTCATACTAGGAGTGTTACGTTTTTCAAATTATTGACTGTAATACAAAAAAAAATACAATCTATTGCGCGTGACTGTATTTTTAGATTATGTAATAAAAACAAAAAAATATCGTCGGTAACTTCTAAACAACAAAGAATTAAAAAAAACTCACATTTTTGCTAAATGTAAATATCTTTTCCGTTTGAATAATTTTGCTTAATTGAAAATTTATAGAGATTTATGATTTTCATACATTTTACAATATTTAATTAAATATTTTAGGACGTTACATTGCTATTTAGATTCTCAATAGAAAAGCAATTGTCAAATGAAAACGTGACATGCGAATTTTGAACAACATATGAAAAAGCAAAATTTACTTTGTAACCATATTCCATATAAATGTGCTCTATAGAAACATAATAATTAAGATTCAATTATATGACATTGTATTAAATCTTTAGAGTACAAATTAATAAATTGCAAGTGGTTTTTATTGACACAATATATTTAATGCTACACAATAACACAGTTTTTTTTTTATATATTCAACTTGCTATATGTTAAAAACATGATTCTATAATGGTTACGATCTTTAAATTACCTTATGAACTTAACTATAGAAAAAAACTTAGTATGATTTATGATGCTATTAGTTACTATAGATGTGCAATTTTTAATAGACACTGGTTTAAAATTTCAATGTTGGTAAAATGTGACCACTAAATTTTTAACATAATTTTCTGTTTAGTACTAATTTTAATTGCAGGTATATTTTCCACTGTATAACGGAATACGTACACACGTATAATACTTGAAGAGTAATATTTCGTAATTTTAGGTACTTGTTAGGTAAAAATAATTGGTCGCTCTTAATCTTTAAATATCTACTTAAGAGAGTGGCGCAGCGACCCGAAGCGTGTCTTGGCCTCCGACAATAAAAGTCTCCAACTCGGATCTCGCGATCAGGTCCTGGACTTGCAGTTCTCACAGGTCTTTTCGTATCTCGTTCACCCAGCGATACCTTGCAATATGTAATTATTCTAATTAAATCTATATTATTAAAATTATGAAGTATATCTTAAAGAAGTATATGTAATATGTGCGTTTTTCTTAGTGAATAAATGCTATAATATGGTGATAAAATCACTGATATGTTTTCGAAAAGACACGTGTGAACTTTGGAGCTTGGTCAATCTGCGAAACATGGTCGTAACCCGATATCTATAAATGTCTTTTAATACGATATGATGTCAAGTGGAAAATGCAAAATAATAACTATTATAAGTTTATTATAATGGAACAATTTACGTGATGTGTCCGTTGATAATGACCTATATTGAAATGAAATTGACGCGTTAACCTCGTCTCATTAAATTTATGATATTCTGTATTTATACGACAAATTGCCAAGTCGTTATTTTATGAAGATAACATCTTGTAGAGTAATTATTAATTGTATTATTATAAAAACATAAACCAGTAAATGATACAAGCGCCAATAGCCTAATGGTTAGGTTAGTGCGGGTGCGGATTTCCGACCATTTGATCGAGACTTCGAATCCCACCATTCGACTATTGTGGACCATGTCCTAGCACAATCCTAGAGCTTAGTTGGATTGCTAAAATAAATATTAGTAAATTAACAAAAATGTGCTAACATTTTATAAAAACAAAATATGTATGGGTATGTTTTATTAGGTAATAAAACGACCAGCACGAAAATTTGCGAGAAAGTATTCAAATTGGCATCGACAAAACTTTATATAAGATTTCTGCAGCGCCCCCTATCGGACAGAATGTACACGGACAAATATTCCACAGATTATTAACTTCACTCTTCTCTTAACTTTAATATCCAATGTACAACGAAACTTTTTGCTTGCACTTAAATTACATTTTAGTGTTATTTTGATTTTGGCATTGTAACGTCATTTCACTTTTTTATTTTTTTTTAAATCAAAGACACCGGCCATGGTCATACAAGTCATGTGCGAAATGAAGTGTGGGATATTATTACCTAATAAATTAAATTGTAAATTACAGTAATAAGGTATTAACTAATACTGATTCCAAGGCTACAATAACTTAGATTGGTCAATCAGTTAAGTTAGAATTTGAAGAAGTCGTCACATTGAACTGAGCGAAGTACTTGTCACTCAGTAATCTGTTGGGCAACAATGTACGCGCGAGTGGGTGCGATGAATTTACATTACAAGTTCTGAATAATGCTGGCTCTTTGTTATCTGACACATTGTCAAGGCACCGTGCCAAGGAGACACACCAATTACATCGCTTCCTCGGCGCTTAAGCACGCCTTACTTATACGCAAACTTTATCAAAAGCTGTGTACCTTATCACCGAGATATAAGGTCTAATATATTTTAACAACGATAGTTACTAACTAATAACATAATATTGTGTTATTAATGGAATGTTGCGGCAAAAACATATTGATATTAGCATACGATATACATTTAGTTTTAATAAATAACAAAGCTTTATTTATTCATGTAAGAGTTGTTCTAGATATAACGAATCAAAGGTTGTTTTTTTTATTTAAAATACGTTGCCACTGATTATATTTCAAGAGCTGCAAAATTCATAGATGCGTTTTAATATTCACATTAAGTTGACAATTAAATATTTTTAATTAACTTTAATTTTCATATTGAATGAAGTTTTAGTAAACTATGAATCTAATTGCCTTAACATGTGTATGTAGTAATTGGAATTAAAGGCTTCTTATATTCAAATATAGCATCTGTTAAGGAGATCGTCGGCAAAAAAAGTATGTCACAATAGTTCCATGTAAGGTTTACAGTTCGTTCCTGGTTTATAACGTAGCCATATATAACGACTAGTCGGTTTATGATGAATTCTGTGTCGAGTATGGGGAAATTAAAACCTAGAATGGAAATAGATGTTAGAACATTTAAATAAATCAGTCATTAATTCTCGACTGTGGTCAGTGTAGGTTTTTTCATATTTTCGATGCTTCTAGAATGAGTATTTTATTTTAAACTAGATATTTAAACTTATCTGAAACATAATTATTACTAAACATAAATCAGTGAACAATCCAGCATCGACTAGTTTCGAGTCCAGGGGACTCTTCTTGATGGTAAGTGGGATTGGTATTATTTCGCGATCGGGCCTACTCTCACTCACTCATTTACCTTGATAGGCTTGAAACTAGTCGGCGCCGACACCGGACGAATACACGAGGGTTAACCATTTAATTTTGATATTTCATATTTTTTTCTTTTTCACATTATAATTAATTTATAAACATTTTATAAACTATGCAAAAATGGCGATATTTTATTCTTGTATAGAATGGTAGCGTTACTTTTGCCTGTTATGTGTTCATTATATACGGAACAAAATACGTAAATAAGCAAATAAGTCGGATGTCTTCTAATTGGTTCCTAAATCGTTGACATTTAAGAAAATATTTGAACATTAGTAACATTTAGTACATAGTTAAAACAGATCTAATTAGTTACGTGAAAGGTATGAATGATGAAACGGCAGAAGGATAGGCTCTTGCGTTGGTCGGATGTCGCACTCCCCCCTCCAGGTGCACACCGCGTACTTGCTTCTTTCATTTATTACTCATCGGCTAATGAGACAGCATATAAGGCAATTACCTTATCCATAAGTCAGTTAATTAAATCATTAATATATTACATTACTTATAAAAAATATCCATATCAATTCTTTAAAGAACACTTCAAATTTACGAATATGCTTAAATAAAATAAGACTATTTTAAAATACATGAAAAATTATGACGTTTACATTGATGTCGCATAATAAACAAGCATGTATCGAATTTAAAAAAAAAATTAAGTTTTGTTGTAATTACGATGTCAGAATATATCTTGTTTTTTTTTTATTACATCGCTATTTTTCAGAATGCCGCTGTCGTCCTTGAATTAAAATATTGTACCATTATTATTGGCTGTAACGTGTCCTGAAATATCGTCATCGACACGCTCGTGAGTGCATTGTGTAAGGATGTATTCGTGTCACGAGCATACATATGCGCATAGTTTATATGGGTGTTTAAAAAACTCATTCCAATAACTGTGTTGCATTGTGACGATACGTTTCATTTTTGTTGTTGACGTCGTTAATTTTATTTAGTTACTAATGTGAACTTTATTTTTTTATTTCATATTTTTTTTAAGGCCTATGTCCAACAGTGGGCAGACAAGGGCTATTCATGATGATGATGATATTTTTATTTAAAGCTTTGTACAAAAAAAACAATTGAATTAAAACGAACCAAAAAAAAGAATAATAGGTGAGCCTAACTCCAAGAGTTCTTTAGACTTTACTTTTAATTTATTTCTCTAAAATCCGTTTGTCAATAGACAGTACCCGTACTATACTTCTATCCATTAATAATTAATAAATCCATTAATATGTAATAATTACATCTTACAACACCCAATATTTTTTTATGTTGCAAAATATTAGTAGATCTTTGTTAATTTACTAATTTTTCTTTGAACCATT
Organism: Papilio gigon; assembly: GCA_027563995.1. Lineage (NCBI taxonomy): Eukaryota > Metazoa > Arthropoda > Insecta > Lepidoptera > Papilionidae > Papilio > Papilio gigon. The sequence continues at coordinate 2,777,806 of JAODUI010000029.1, forward strand.
TCTAATAAACTTCAAGAGCTTGAGTTACGGGATATGGTTCAAGATAATAGTCGAATGGTGGGATTGAAACCCACAACAACAAGATCTGTAGTCCGTATCAGTAACCATTAGGCTATAGGCGGTTCAATTGTGATAGACTTTTATTTTATTCTTTGGATGTACAATGACTAAATCTAATAACTACTATTGTTTTTCAAGATGCGCGTAATTTATGCAAATTCATTTCATCCTTCAAACTATCAGATACCAGTACTTTATGAGCCCTACATACCTTCTTAATGTTATTGTTTGTTACAAAATTAACGGAGCCGACTTTAGAAATGCCAGGCTCTTCGCTTTGAACTTTGCCGCGTGTAACTTTGTAAACCTTCAAATAATTCTAAATGTTTCTTTTCACGGTAAGATAGGAATATATGAAATAATCTTAGTGACCAGGTTAATATCTAAAAAGATATCTTAGTAATGCACATGACCTTTTTATTATTATTAATTAACAGTTATGATATAGGTTTAGAAGAGAGCATACGTCTCCGTTAAATGCCGGTGACGCATCTGCGATTCCTATGGTGTTGCTGATGTCCATGGGCATTAGGTCAAATAATTTTAGGCGATCCGCAGGTCGTTTGCCCCATTTCCTATATATAAAAAAAAAACTTTTATCTATCAATGATATTAATGATGTCTGATATCTTTACAGAACCATATCGAAGCACAAGTCTAAACAAAAAGCACCAACTATGAAGTACTCCATAAGATTACAGGTACGTAAATTTTTATTCCTTCCTCGATGATACTTTTTATAAGATCTTTTAAAACTTTTAATTGATAATTTAGCCCGAACTCGGTGCATTTAGCTTACCACACACCACTTTAACAAAAATTAAGCTGGAGCGATTTAAATCGTTAGATAAGTTTATAAAAACATCAAGATTTACTTGATAACAGTTGAAGGTGCATTAATAAAAGTGAAGCGAAATTTAGGAAGGTTAACAAAGTCTATGTGCTAATTTCGAGTAAAAACAATGGTGACTTGAAACATTAGTGTTTATGCAATTAACAACATTCCGTGGAGCTCTTTGTAATTAAATTTTTATTTACCGTCGCCTTTTGCAAAACTAGATGATTTATGATGTATAACCAGATAACACGATCCGTATACGGTCACCTTTACTTTAATTATTATATTGTTATTTTAGTGTTAGTAATTAGGGGTAAATTCACACGATTCACATGTTTGAAATGTAACCGTCAGTTCTTTTAACTATCCAAAATCAAAATCTCAATTTTAAAATATGACTTTTCTATTGAAATCGATTATCTACGTTTAATGATTCAATCGTTAACATTTCAAAAACAAAACGTAATTTTACTAAGATATAAAAACATAATCACATCGTATACGGATGTTAGGACATGATGTGTAAAGAGGTTCTAAAAACTACAATTGTAACATATGTACAGCAGAAGGTGATTAATAATTTTCCATTGCCCGCAATGTGTTACGCTTCAATCGCTCTTCACATTTATACGACTACGCATGAACGCACCTGCAGTACGTACAAATATGAACCTTTAGTACTGCACCAATCTATTACCTGTCTATGAAAGTTTTTGAAGGACACTGCAATACAATCCGTGAACACCCACTACCACTAACAAAGCAATGTTCTGCCTCTCTCTATATTAAAAATTAATGATTAAAATAATGTACATTATACAGATGTTTGGGAAGTGGCCGTTCATTTGCTACCTTGAACTTAATAAATCGAATTCAGTAATGAAAGTAATTCCGACTTTACAATGTTAGTTTGAAAACTTAAAAAAAAAGGAACTGGAAAGTACACGGTAATTGGAAAAATAAAGAATAATACCCGTACTCCTATGACACCTTAATAACGTCTCAAATCAATTCCAATCATTTTACACGCTTGACAAAACATTACGGTCCTACAAATTTGGTATTCATTGTAGTTTGTTATTTCCATATCTAGTATTTTTTTTCGCGTGGGAAACACAAGTAAAATAGTTGTAACCGCTTCAAGGTTACGAGATGAAGATTTCTGATCTCGATTGAATTTTAATGAATTAATTTGCAATCACTCAACACGAAGGCTCTATTTTGCTGCAGATAATCTTATTTCTCACCCACTCAATAAACTGACGTAATACTGAGTCTCGTAAAATTTTATTGTACATTTATTTGTTTACTGAATTTAATTTGCGGTTACTATCGACATGGAATGTTAATTATAGTCCCTACTCTTAGTAATTAGTGCAATTTTAGAGATGAACTCTGAGTACTAATAAGTCCGTCCACATAAATATTTTATCAGTCAACATTTATTTCGTCTTGTAATTGTAAAGTAAAAAATGTACGTCATACTTTTAAATACAATTGGAGGACGGTGTAAAAACAACATAACTCATTTACTGTAAAGACGTAATTGACTAAAGATTTTTGTACACAGTATTTATATTTTTCTTTCTTGTTATTCTTTTGTTAGTTGCTGACGTGTTTAGTGTACGTGAGCTGCGTGCAAGGTATCATGGTAAAGTACGGCACTAAGGGCGGGCCGATAGAGCCGCCAACGCCAGAGCCGACGCCCGCCCCGCAGCCCTACAGGATACCCGCGCCCGTCTGGGAGGAACGCAGTGACGACTCTCCGGATCCCAATGCTACATGGTAAGACAACTAACGAATTAGATCTAATGTTGTCATCTTTAGGTAATATATGACAGTCGGATACCAGTATCATACGAATAAGAAAACCTTAATTACTGCTTACCACTCTAACTTGAGGACTAAGTGTTATGGAGATGCTTTAATTGATTGAAACAACTGACGGTAGCAATGCAGCGTTTAATTTACACGTACAATTTGAATTGCTTTTTAAATTATCAATTTCTTACAGGCGACCTCCATTCTTCAGGCCACAGCCAAGATACACTGAAGTTATCTACAAGGTTCCACAGCAGACTATTAACAGTGCTCAAAGCTTCGTCAATTCATATCTACCAAATCAACCTCTTAAATCTCAAACTGTCACGAATTACTTCACGCCTGCTCAAGTACTTACTTCACAAAACTTACCCGGAATCGGTATCAGATATTTCATACCCGCGTACAACCACAATCAACATGTTAAAACACAAAAGAAACAAGATGACGCGAAACATAATGATATTGAAACAAATGAAATCGATGACTCTTACGGCGACGACGCACCCAGCGATGTTCAGTGGAAGTTTGAGAAGGATGCGGCTAAGAGCAGTCAACAAGCTAGTTCAGAAGTGAGTATACTTAGAGGAATTGATGCAAAATAGTGTTAGATGGAAAAAAACTAAGTACTCGCTGATGCAAACTTCGCATTGTAGATCATTATTTTAGGTAACTCGAGGTCACGAAGTCTCGAGCAAAAGTTAGTTTCTCATATACAATGAATGTATGTGCCAATTATTTGTCAACGACAAACTATTAGTATTTATAATGATATGGACCAACTGAATTGATTTATTTTGTATATACAATTAATACGCGAACACTTCGAGTGCATGAAACATGTATTTTTTTTCATACAAAATACTTTAATTTATTCATCTATATGAGTAAAGGTGTGGATCTGTGGACATCCAGAAGAAAGTTAAAACTAAAAGTTTAATTTAGAAGTTTAAAGTTATTTTTATGTTACAGGGCACAGCAAGACCTGTTTACCGCTGGCCGGTGTACGTACAGCCAAGACATTAACGACCTTTATAAAGAAGTTATTTAATTATTACAATTGTACGTTGTTAAGTTACTATGAAAAAATGTAATTCAACATAAAGTTGGAGACAGTAACGGAATCCGCTAGAATTTAGGCAAAGTGTACGGTACAGAATTAATAATGTGATTTTAATATAGATGTGTAGTATAAGTAAAAAGTGCCAGAAGTAAAAAATACATTCGTCTTTTGAAGCACTTGATGTTAGTTTTCTCTTAATTAGTTCATTTCGTTTTCTTCAATTTTATTTAAGTTCTTGTTATTATACAAATTGTGACACTATTATTGATACAGCGTAAAGTGCGATTCGCGTGATTGAGTATAAGTGATCGGAGGGCTGGGACGTATTGATTACATATACAGGCAACCCGACTGACACAAGATGACATCTCGAGCGTGTCGGACACCTGCTGCCGATAGGTCTCAGCTCTTAACATCTCGTCACCTTGATACAGACACGACCGGTTGCACAATTAAGTAATTTATCAACCTATAAATAAATTCAGAACAAAATAACAAACGTAAGTTAATTTTTTACACCTAAGTATGAATATAAATTGGCTTTACCACAAACACTATAAAACAATTAAACACATCTTAAAACCAAATTTTAAAAAAATCTTAGTATTTTTTTCCAAAAATCGTATGACAGATTTGATTTCTTTGTCATCAAATTGTTATGAAAAGTATTCACTAAATTTAGGTTTGATTTTAGGACAGAGTTTAGTGAATGTATTTTGAGTAGACATCACGGTCTTAATGATTACATAAATAAAGCATAAATGCCATGTTTTACAATATCCCATATTCTTGTCAACACCATAGTAATTTGTTACGGCATAAAGCTATTACTATTTAGAAGTAAATTTTCATTTAAAATATTGCCATTACATAATTTCTATTGTTCCATTCCTTTGTGTACCTGAAAGTTTTGTTATGTCATTAGATGCTTCATCATTTTGTCGTTTGCTTGAACTGACGACAGGGGAATGCTTTTGTAGAAATAGATTAAGTGTGTATAGACACGACTCCTATTTATAGATCTAAACGAAACTCTTTTGAACTCTTTGTCGTTTAAATTATTACTATAATGACGTAACCTCGTCTCATTTTGACCGTTTTTATCTTTAGTAACACTATTGATTCATTTTTAAAATATTTTAATCAGAAAAGAATTATTGTTTAAATTTATTTTTATTCTGTTTTTCTTTTTATAGACTTAATATAATTTTTAATTGTAATTATTGTAAATATGTAAAATAAACAATTGATATTATCGACTGTTTGGTTATTATTTCAGTATTCGTATTTTGAAATCACAATCCCCAGGCTATACTTGTATGAGATATAAAATAAGTGTGGTTACATCGAAACGTGTGGCGTGAGATATTTGCAAGGCAATCTTCACGAAGCACGATGCGGCCAGATTCCCTGCGGATATTTACGAGGCCCGATATAACACGACTGTTTATAAAAGATACTTTTTTTGAGAAAGTCCGATACCATTCTATGTCGTCAGCTTATAAATATCAACCAAGCAGACCCAGTGCGGGTTGACATATCTTTGAAATTCTTGGTCCATACACTCAGAATGTTTAACAATGTTTTCCTTCACTGTAACATCGGATATACATTTCTAATTTGAAAATCGAAAACCACATTGGTACAGGGATCAAACTTAGGTCCTATACCTCGGATCCGGTGAAGCGCTTGACAACTGGGTACCGACAAATTGTGTACGTATGTAATGTTATTTCGTTACACCTAATACTTTATAACCCCGTTACCGTAACGAGCGCACGCAGCGCCGTGACTGTCATTACGAATCCGTACGGTTGCTTATTTATTTATGTGTTACGCAAGTGTATTCAATTTACGATATTTTATACATAGCTGACATACGTATAAATGAAATTGCTGCCAGTATGAACTATTAAAAATGATTCCACGATCATATAAATATATTGTTTGGCTTTATTAAAATAATACATTACTTGTTTATTAACTTTTAAACGAAACATTATGAGAATAGAACAAAACTAATAAAATTTTTGCATTATTTGGTACAATAAGAAACTCAGTGCTTTTATTAAATTTTACGTAAAGCTGGTCTAAACCACTATATTAAGTAATAATAAGCTTTCTTCCATGTATGTATGAGACAAATATATTAGTTTGTATATTCTATTTGCTTGGTTACGTAAATAATATTAGAATTTATTTTTGTTAGGAGTTTCAAGATGTCGTTTTAAGATGTCCCCAACTCAGATGCTTTCTAGATTTAATCACGACGACATCGCTAATAGTTCAAGTAAATCATACTGTCTTAAAGAGCGGCATGACCACTAACTTTAATGGGCCTGAGAAGCGGAAAGTCTACTCAGACTTACTGACTTGGTGAAGTAATAATTGACTTACTGTTTCTATTTATAATGAATAAATTAAGGATGTTTGTTTTCTTCCTTCCGATTACATTACTTGGGAAATTGCTAATGATTATTGATTGAAATTGAATTAAGAATTCTAACTAATTTTTCCACTCTAATGCTTTGGGCTAAAATACAAATCGATTGACACTACCCATATTACTAACATGAAATCGGTTAAGGATACAAGCGGTCATATTTTCATACAAACGTATTTTTATATCAGATAGAATATGCTGTCTCTTCATATATATAATGAGGAAGATATTCTGCCTAGCGAGATAGAAAAAGACTTCACTCATCCACGTAGCATCGTTTGAGCTTAACCTTCTTCGTCAACTTTGGTTCTATTACTCATGATCTGATAGTCGTAAGTCCATTTTATATCCGGTTTATGCACACGGGATTTCTTTCTATATATTCAAAGCAAGCATGCAGTTGTATCTAAGGAGGTCTAAATTACTTTTAAATTACTTTTTTTTCTTATAATTGCAAAAATCACTGAAACATCATTATTTTCATTTGATTAATTTATCAATAATTTAGTAAATGACAGTATTTAAAAAATGTATAATGCAACGTAATATTAAATATTTTTTTAAGTGTGATACGTTGAAAATAATTCAAACGAAACATTTCAAAGTTCGTTCATAACTTTGCCGGCTAAGTGTCACCAAGCTTTTTTAATTGGTCAATATTTCAAAACAAACATTGACCAACGCTAAGTACATATTAATTTATTATTCAATTATTACAATTTATGAAGTACACGCAGCATAAGCTTAGCGGCTTTATTCTAAAGTAAAGCTGTATGAAATATAGCGAAAATTAACTATAATAGGTATCAAACGTTTTCTATAATCTGAAAGTAAACTGATTGTAATATTTATGATAAATTTACCGTCTCCTAGTTACTCCTAGGACCAAGATATTTGGAACGCAGATGGATTTTTTTGTTATGTAAACTATTTCCTTACTTGTATTAATTTCCCGCGGACGAAGTCGATGTAAAATATTAGTTTACACTAAATACTATTTAGTCTGAGGTAATCGGCCTCCCGCACGATGGACCGATGATTTGGTCAAGGTTGCGGGAGTGCACAGGATGCGGGTGGCACAGGACCGGTCATCGTAGCAACCGATGGGGGAGGCCTACGTTCAGCAGTGGACTACACTAGGCTGATAATGATGATGATGATGAATCAGAAAAGAATACCATTGAAAAAAGGAAGTTAGTAAATACTATTTAAAATTAATAAAAACCTTAATTTACTCATTAATAATTCAAAGTGCATTGTTTAGCGAAATGAGCTTATTACAATCTTTTTATCCATTGTATTCGCGGTTGACTAACTTCTCACGCGCGTTGTATAATTACTCTTCTAGTTCGTTAACCTATTTTTAACAAAGATATTTGTCAAGACATCTTATTTAATAAAAATATCTTACAGAAATGCTTATCTCGCTTTTCATAATGTAACATCTTCAGATACTAGTCTTAATAAAATTTCCTAACTTGTTATATCAGTGTAAAGCATCTAGATTTTGACAACGACAATTTTACGTATCAGATTTAAAGATTACTGGTATTGAATAATGCATTCATTCATAAACTGTTATGTCGTAACTGCATTGAGAGTCGAATTAAAATTTCAATTTCACTTTTCAATTCGTTCAAGTTGAAAGTACGAGTGACCATGACCTGCCTCACTTTTGACGGATAACTTTCACAGGAGGCAACATTTCGTCGACTGTATTGTCGATACATTTTTTTTTGCTTTCTTTTGTGTATAACGCCAAGTTTAAACGCATATCAGTCGAATATTTTTGTATCTTAACGGTCAGTAATATGGGGTCAATTTACTACGACTAGAATATAACAGTTTTCATTGATACCAAACATACAAAACGGTATTATAAGCCAGAGTCCGTTGCTTTTGTTGATAGTTCCTAATTGTTCTTTAATTAGCATATACATCACGGTTATGCAAGATTGACATCCTATTAACATAACAATTACAATGAAATGACGAATGGCAATACCATAATGATCACGAAAAACGTTTGCGGATTCATCGTTAACACGCGTCCACAATAGAAAAGAGCACAAGGCCCGTCACCGCTTGTCCGACTTATACAAGTTGCATAACTAGGCGACAAACATAAAGGGAACTTTGATGTACCGTGACACAATAAAGCAACGCGTGTCTGCTACATTACTGATCTGAATACACCGCATTAGTGGTCATACGGCTAATCAGCACTGCGACAATACGTCTCAGATTCTGTTCTCATACGTTATTTTATGGAGATTTTCTTTAAAGATTAAATTAAAGCTTGACCACGATCCCACCTGATACCAAGTGATGTGGTGGAAAGTTGGTAAGCGCTAGTTCATTAAGTGCCTATTCACTCTACTCTTGAAGACTCTTCGTCGTATACTTTGATGGAAAAACTGACGCCGGCGACTTGTTCCAATCTTATGCTGTGCGCACGACAAACGATGAATTGAAATGCGACTGCAAATTTCATTCTTTTATTGGACGAATGGATAACTAACTTTACATGATACCAAGATCTGTTAGGGCTGTAAGTAGAAGAATATTGTTCTGAAATCTCGTTATCTTCATATCTCACGGAAGCCTCTTTAGAATTACAACAAGTATTAAAGTATAAAGTCAGAGTTCAATTAACGTATTCAAACTAGAATTCGTAATGTAGATTGTTGTAATTGTAACCGATCAGATCATCAGTTGAAGTTTAATATTCCTGATAATTATACAAAATAATGTCGTTAAGCTTATTAAAGCAGGAAATTGTCCGTCAACGAGAGGATCGTATACTGCGGAAAGCATTGGGGAAGGCTTACGTCCAGCAGAGGACAGACAAAGCTTGATGATTATTATTAAATAAACTTTAAATAGTGACTTTAACATTTTATTTACGAATCTATCTCTATTAAGTTTTCGAGTATGTCTTTTCAGTTTAACCTAGTTTCGTAAAGTGCCAGAAAATCGGATACAATGCGCCGTCCGTTTGCAAGATAAATTGTAGTCACAATATATGCGAAGCGCACGGATTGATGCGCTCGCTACGCTTAAAGTCGATCCGGTATACGTTGCGGTTAGTCTGTAATTACGTTGTTCATAGCTCATTGAATAAAGCGTGAAGCAGATCTATTCATACGTGTGCTTTTTTATTAACGTTTAGTAATTTTATTACAGGGCCATTTACAAGCGGCGTGTAAAAGGTTAAGTAGCCATTAGTGGTGGACTAGCTATTAGGTATTTTCGCTATTTTTATTTCGTACTTAATTAATTTGTTAAATGTAACATAATAAATCGATTTAATTGCGACATTTAAATGTCTTTTGCTGTTACATTTTTATTTACAACGATGCTGATTATAAGACGTATAGTTTTATGTTAAATATTTATTATGTAAGTATAAAATACAAATTTTTCTAACGTGCGTATAACTCAAATAATTAATGTTTATGAGAGCATCAGCAAAGGTATCTAGAAATGTATCTAGAAAATATAAGTAGGTACGTTGGGAAATGGGAAGTCGAAATGTCAAATTTATATCCTCTGCCTGATGCATAACTACGACGCCATTTGTTTGTAAACGGTACAGTCATGCTAGTAAGAATGTCTTTGACATATTTACTTCACGACATTCTTGGCAAAAAGTACTGGCATAGTGCCGTCCTGGTGCAATTTTATACCTACATACTACATAGTACCATAGTTTGAACCCTTGCGAAATTCTTTACAGTTCATAAACATTAATGGCAGAGTAACGAATGCTGTGGAAGGCTTTGAGGAAGGTCCATATCTGAGCAGACCAAGTCTGATGATGATGATGATAGTTATAAAACAAACGCTGTAGTATAGTTAGGCTGTACTTTAACTCTTCATTTTAAAAATAAGTTTTGCTTAAAATACTGCACTCTTTATTTGGTTATTTATCGTTAAAAAGTTGTTTACATTTTTTATGTGATAGATGTTTTGCCTTCATTGTGTTTAAATTGTAATAATTTAATGGACCTTTGATACGTATATGTGAAGCAATTTGTTTACATTATTGCGTCACCTATTTGTCGTTTATATAAAAATGTAGATACATAAATATGTCAACGTTAAATATTAAAGTTGTGTGTGTTAAGTTATTTTTGTTCACTTATATAGACTGAAGGACTATCTTTAGGCTTTTGACACCGTGTAAAGTTTTTAGAATTAAATATGTTTTTATGTGTATATTACATTCTGTGTATTGTGTTTTAATTTATATTAATTTAATATTAATTCAAAATTACGACTAACGAATATTAAGACGGTCAATATACATTTTTTTATAAGAGAAGGGGGCAAACGATCGGCGAGAATAATAAATTAAGAAATATTTTAATGTTTTAATTTTTCGTAATTATGTTTAAAAAAATCGTTTTAAAGTTAAGTGCACATTTATTGGCACAATTAAAAAAACATGTATAGACATTATTTAAATGATGTGATCGGGCTATGTCGTTTGCATGACATTTTAGATACGCCATACAATCAAGTAGATTCTATTCTAATTACAGCTCCGGGGTATAGCTCAAGGAACACGTACGAATATAACGACGGTGCTAACGTAGGGTTACACTGACGGAATACGCAACAAAGTATCATCCCTGTCACTCTAATAAAACTAGGACAACATTTTTTATCCTCGCCTCAACTTCTGTTCACTGGAAGATATAGCGGAGGAGGGGACGCTTAACAAGGGCGTAGATGGAAGAGGGAATTTCCGCTTTCCGTGCGTCCCGTCCTTTGTCGATTGACGGCAGTCAATAAATCTGGAAGTGCCGATGTTTTTGGGTAGAGGTTATATCGCTATTTTGGAAAATTCAAATGACCACTTCCTCATTTACCACCTTATACTATTATAAAAAAAATCTAATGTAGTTTTAACGAATTAAATGCAGTACGACAATCCATTATAGTTCATCTGACCTGATCTATATTAAAATCTACACTTCATTCTAGAGTAAATTTTCTAAGAATTTGGATATGATACCACTTTTTTTTTAATAGTAATTAGATTACGTATTTAATTCATTTGGGAAAGCCTATGTCCAGCAGTGGGCAGACAAAGGCCGATGATGGGCATGATTAATTTATTTCTGCTTTACATCATTGAAGTTCTAACAGTACGTGTTCCATGTAACAAGAATTGGATAATTAATATTAGCTATTTACTTATTTTCTATAAAAAACATCGTTCTATATGCGGCAATGAAAAATCACAGGTTTTATTATATTTAAATGAAAGTTCATAAGAAACAAAGGAACTGCACATTCGCAATAAAAACGTTTTTAAATCGTTGCGTGTCGATAATTAGTTTAATGTCTTCATTTTCGCCATTTTCAATGTACGTACTAATTGTATGACCTGGTAACATTTTCAATAGCGACAACTGTAATTTGGTTTTAAAAAAAAAATCTTTATTTGGCAACACAATGGCCTTTACATCTTTTTTTGTGTAAAAAAAAATAAAAGTATATTATTAGCGGCCACTACTGAAGGAATACTTTAATGAAGCAGTTAGTAAAATATTAAGTATATCAATCAATTTATTTTCATCGTATCATGTCATCGTACATAGTTGTAGAGCCTGTTTACCGACATCGGTTGCAGTCGGCAATGATTTGTTTGGATTCCGGTGCGTTCCTCGGAGATCCCGGAACCCTCATCAGTTGCACTGAACGATGGCCTCTGGGTTTTTGTAGGTCGAACCCAACCTGTCTTCCCCCCAGAAGGCAGGGTATCTTTCAAAGATTTCCCCCTCTCAATAAAAAAAAAGAGAGGCAAAGATTGGTTTACCATCTCGAATTGACTACAGAAGGCGTTACTTTTTTGCCTTATTCTAAGCCGTGCCTTGCCATTTGCCTTATTCTAAGTGTCTTTTAAAGACTGGTGGTGCCTGTAGCCCAATTTTCATCCTCTTCCTTGATTAATACTTGTTACATTTAGAAAAAAAAACGGAAAAGGGCTTGCACCTGAGTGAGTAAGAGATGAATAGCAATATTAACATATTAATTTTTTTTTACACTAGTAAAAGACTTACAGATTTATAAGTAAAGTACTTGAAAGGAATAAAAACGTAGTGCATTTTTTAAAATTGTAATTAACTGAATTATAAATAAATTGTAATCATAATAGTGGAAGTCCTTAGATTACAATATACAGTAGGTAAGACGTTAGGAATTCAATTATATACATCATTATGTAT
>JAODUI010000029.1:2795375-2807077 GCA_027563995.1 Papilio gigon
ATATTAATACAAAATCTATTGTGTACAAACTATTTTTGTTTTCCATATCGTAATTATATTACAAATAAAGGTGTTTATATGGATGGATAAATTATTGTAAGCTAGAAATGTTTCTATATGAAATTAAGCACGGATTAATATTTGGAATATCACTTAGGACATTAAGTTTTTAAAAGCTAGTATTTCTTGAACAACATGCTGTTAAGGCTTAAAAATAAATATAAAAAGTTAAGATTAATATTTCTGTCCACGTAAAAAATCAACTTATTAAAATATTGTTGCCGATGTCCAAAGGCGTCGACGAACACCTTTGTGATCCCACCGCTCGTTTGTCCCCTTCATAAAAAAAAGTTTTAACAACTACACGTATCTACTTAAATGTTAAAGGTTTTGGTACTGGTTGCGGTCGGCGCAGTGGTGAACGCGGGTTACATTGGCTATGCTGATGCTGGCTATGGAGGGCAACAAGGATACTCAGATGGGTACTCGGGAGGATACCATGGTGCAGAGGATGGACATGCTGATTATTACGCAAGTGTTTTGTTCATATCAAGACCCCTAAAGTACACACTCACGCAGTATACTTAAAAAAAGTTTCTTTAAGTTACATATTCATCTTATACGCTTAGCGTTGAAGACTTTTTACGACAAATATCTTGGTAAAAAAGATATCAACACAATAGCTTTATGCGTTGAAATCTTTTTTTGTACGGCATTGTATTGATATGTCTTCGACGACAAGTCACAATGATCTAACTAAGTCCGAAAACAAAACACAATATTTAAATTCAATCTTTTTCTATTTTCAGGCTTATCCCAAATATGCCTACGATTATTCCGTAAGTGACCCACACACTGGAGATCACAAGTCCCAGTGGGAGTCTCGTGATGGCGACGTTGTTAAAGGTGAGTTTAGAACACACAATATCAACTTTTTTTTACTTCTTATTATACTTCTTATACACATATAAAAATATAGAATACGTCTGTTTAATATTTTTTTTTTATTTTAAGGTGCGTATACATTAGCCGAACCAGATGGCACCACTCGCATCGTGGAGTACACCGCTGATAAGCACAACGGATTCAATGCGGTCGTCAAGCATATCGGACACGCTCAACACCCACAGGTCTACAACACCCACGGTGATAGTGCCGGTTACTACGGATACCACTAGATGGCGCAGTTATTAAATATAAGTCTCACTACAGATGGCGCTGTACAATAATAGCTACAAACTTCTCAAAAGTATCGCAAAGACGATCGGTGGTTATGATTAGATCTCGGATACGCAGTATGTGAAATATTACTGAACTCTGTAAATACCTTATCCTTGCCATTTGTTATTTATTCTTGTTTGTTAGCACGTAAGACTTCGATGGTAATATTGTTAGAACAAAAACAATAAATATATCACTTGTAATAATTATTTTATACTGTTTTATTCCGAACCAAGAATGTTGTGTTCCTTAGTAAATACATCATTGCATTGAAAGGCGATCGATCAATTAATATTCGATAGCAAGTTACTATACATAAATGCAGGCAGTTAGCGTTCAAATTATTCAAATACAGAGAAAGACCGGAGTTGATTTCAAACGTTCAACTTTATAATACGCCGCATTTCTCCTGTCAGCACATTTTCCCTATGAAGAAAGTTTTTCTTCGTCGAGACATAGTGATTAATTGGTCTAATTGATGTATTATTTTTTTTTTACATTGCGTTGTATACGTTCATTGTTCTTTCAGTACATTCATAACGTGTACGGTACTTTAACAAAACTCAAGAGTTATCGTTATAATTTATCTGTCTATTCCGGGTGTATTGTTTTAGTTTTCGCGTCGAGTAATCAAAATTAATTATTGTTACTTTAACGTAGGAATTAAGTTAAAGTTACATTTTACGGGGAACGCATAGTTGTTTTTTTTAATATAAAAATAAAATCTAGTTACAGATCTTGTATTTAGAAATGCTGAGATACTATATTTTTTGTAAATAAGAACGCAGTATTTATCTATACATACAAAATTGAATTGCTGTTCGTTAGTCTCGCTAAAACTCGAGAACGGCTGAACGGATTTATCTTATCATGGTCTTGGAATGTTCTTAGAGGTCTAGGGAAGGTTTAAAAGGTGAGAAAAATTAGAAAAAACCCCAGTAAAAGCCTTAAAAATAGACCTTTTCCATTTCCCATGCCAACGTTCTTTTCCGAAGAGGAAATATTTTTTTTGTATTTCCTAATGAATTAAAAAATATGTTTATTTATTTATGCCTTAAAGGCGAAACAGAGTTCGCGGAGTCAGCTAGTATTTATAATAAATATGTTCTTGGACCAATTAACGCCGTCTACATTTAAAAAAAAACTTTCTCTTTTTATTATATTTTTCAACTTTTACATTGATATTTCAAAAGTATATACAAAAAGGTGTTTGTATATATTTTGTACGTGATTACATAATGAAAGTCACCTTTATAAGACACTAAGAAACAGTAAATAGAAAAATACGTTAAAATGTTTATACGATTTCTATCACTTACAATTTTAATATACAAATGACGCAGATGAGGCCTATTTTACTAATAAATAAAGGTATTCCCGTTCAATAAACATTAGTCATAGTGTGTGTAGACTTCGCGCCGCCATAGCCCGGGCGGTGCGAATGTGTGCGTTTATAAATAGGTAAGTGGTGGTCAACGCGTCGCGTCTTCACGTAGTCCCAACCTTGGAAATGGACAAGTTCACACTCATCTAATTAAAAAAAAATAAAAAGAAAAAAAAACCGAATTATTTGTGGCAGTGAACGGCGCGAGCTATTCAAAGTGCATGTCGGAGTTTATGGAACGCAATGGAAAAAACGTTTGCTTTTTTGGTAAGCTATATTTAATAATTATTTTGCAGTTAACATTTTTTTTTATTTATATCTACTTAATTATATTAAATAAAGCAACAGTAATGTGTTCAACGAAACGGAATGAAAAAAAAAATTGACCTCAAATAATATTAATTTCTTATTCATTATGATTTTTCTTAATTAAGAATATTATAGTGTTTTATATAATGATATTAATGTGTAACATATTGTTTTACAAAAGTAGTTTTGATTACACCTTACTCGGACACAGTTAATTAAAACTTTTTGGTTACACTGAAATTTTATAGATCATATGGAAAGCTATATACTTACAGACCCTAACTACTGAGTAACCCTTGAAATCCAACAAAAAAAACACAACCGGAAAGAAATAAATATAACGGTGTCATTGTTTTTTTGCTCCCAGAAATTAATGAGATTTTTCATTTTTAAGGTATTACTTATAAGTCTAGCGACGTTAAAAGGCAAAAACGCATTAATTATCAGCAATGACAATATAGAAAACCTCCGTAAAAGTGATGTAAGTATACAATATTATTTTTAAAGTTTTATACCATAGAGTGTATGTTATAAAACTGGATGAGGGCGGTCGAGAACCGATCGTCGTGGCGATCTTTGGGGAAGGCTTACGCTCAGCAGTGAGGGACGTGTGGCTGATATGATGATGATAATGATACCATAGAATTTAAAAAATAACCGAAAAATAACAATTTCATATGTTCATTTTCTCTACAGTTTTATACACAGTAACTATAATGTTGTGTATAATAACTTAACAATTACTAGACCAGTACATCAAGCTATTAATAAAGTTATAACTAATTTTATTTTAGTGGTACAGTCACTGGGCACCTCTTATCTTTCGTACCTGGACACTCCAGGCCATCTGTCCTTTATATTCGATTTCATCATATTATTACATTGGTTGTTTTATTTACGAGAACAGGCTCTCAGTTCAAAGTTTATATGTAATTGAAATGTAAATCTGAAAGACACTTTCCCCTCGGAGTGACAGGCTTGAGTTATGTTGTAACTATTATTATTATTAATAATATTTTCGTACTATTATTATCTTCGCCGTAGACAAGACTCCAAGACAATTCGATGATATATATTTTTTTATTTTATATGTGAATTTAATATACTTTTACTTGATATTATTCCGTTTTTTTTTCTAATCAAAAGGAACGTATAATTTTCTCCAGCGTGTATGAACGAGGCGAGGCGAGGCGACACGCAACGTGTCAATGACGTACCCAGCTTTAATTGTTCGGAACGCACCCGCACTTGTATCAGATGCTGACGAACACTTTCAATGGAATATTTTCTAATGTTATAACATATATCTTATTTTCATACACATAATGTATTGTCGATTTGTTTATTGTATAAAGGAATGTATATGATGCATTTTTAGATAAATATTATAAAATAGAATTCCATATAGTGTCGTAATCTTTATGAATCATCGATATTTTTTATTTAAATAATTTATTACTAGTGATGTTTCTAATTCGATTTGAAATAGTTATCGTTATATATATATATATATATAACGATAACTATTTCAAACTAATCAAACTATATCTACTATATACATATATCTATATATATAAACTAATCGAACTAATCAAATATATATATATAAATGTTTATTGAACGTCTGTACTTCGGTTACGTAAACTGATAAAGTATACGAGTACTGCTTGTTCACCCACTTTCCTCCCGGCGCACGGTATTGCGTAGTAGTAAAAGTCATTTACGCACCACATTCAATATAACTTATCGAGATCTTAGGTTACGTTGCCAATCACAGAACAATGAATTGATAATGTTGCAATTTAAATTATTAAAATGATTGAAGGAGGCTTTAGATAAAACATTAATAAAAACAACAAGCTCTAAAGCCCGTAACCTAGATTATTACAGATTTTCGACACCATCTTACGACTTACGATTAAATATATACGCATTTATATCATCATTCATAAATTTTAAATTACATTATTCGTCTACATTAAAGTGTCCTAACATGATAATTACTTTCTATTAAATAGTTTGGACCTTTGTTTGAAGTTGTAGTTATTTGAGTCGCTTGAAAGTAAACAAATGAAAGCGTGCGTACATCCGTCATTGACATTGTAACAGCGATGCGTCCACGCCGCGCCACGCTCACAGGCGTCTTGAACTTGAAGCGACGCGGCGCCGCGAGCTAGAACTTTTATTAGTAAACATTCTATGTTAAAAAATCGATTTGTTTAGCGTTAAAGGTATGAAAAGACGCAGTTTTAAACGAGTTAAACAAAATAATGAGATTTTAGAAAACTATTAAAAGTTTAGGAAAAATGTAAAAATGTATGTTCACAGCAGGTACAATGTACTATACCAAAAGATTCGTTAAAATATAGTATATTTTATTGGTACGACGCATAAGAGAACAGCAGGTGGTTATTTCACATTGTCCGCTCCGGTTACGTGACCGGTTTATATACTGCACGGCAATTGATGTCAACGCAATACTGAGGTGACAGATTGTGTTGTATTTGGTAAATATATACTAAAAGTTGTACATGAAGTTAATTAGAATATGGTCTCATTATTTGACATGATTGATGGTCTTCTATATGTTACATATTATTCACATATTACGTTTAAGTAGACTAGATTGAAAACGAAAGAGTGGTTATATGCTTTTCCTTTCAATTACGTAGGTCCAAAGTATATGGTGACAATATGAACGTTTCCTGTTATATCACATAAAGTGTGTGATCTTGTTATATCACATAAAGTGACATGAAAATTTATCACCTTTCATTTAATTGCATACCAACATCATGGAAATAATTAAACGACTCATTATGGATTCAGAATAATAAACTATGAGAGGCGAGCATGCAACTCATTGTCATAATTAGTACAATATCGAATCTTCACACGCGAGGTATCACTTCATTTATGCCCGGTGCCATTTTTTACTATGAAAAGTGTAATTAAGGCGCAGTAAATAATTATGATTGAAGAGCACTAATTACCGACTTTTTTCTTTTTCAGGAAGGTCGAAACTATGCGTTTACCTACGGAGTCGCCGACGAGCAGACTGGGGATGTCAAAAATATGTGGGAATCCAAAGACGGTGATAATGTTAAAGGTGAATATTTGTATTTTTAATTTATATGTTTGTAATTGTAAATTCAAAAAAAAAAATGTCATTACAGGCCATTATAGCGTACTAGAAGCGGATGGGACTGTGAGAAATGTAGAGTACACGGCCGGTCCCGGTATAGGTTTTGTCGCGGCCGTGAACAACGACGGAGCCAAGACACAACCAGATAAAATGCAAAAAGTCATGGAAGATAAATCTTACAGAGATTTTAACAGACCCTACGATCTATCCGAAGACCCAAATTATGAATTCCATTACGCGAAACATAGAAAGAACAAGATACGTCCTTACGATCTTTTCAAAGATTATCCAATGAAACGACCTAACCACGCTCATTCTGACGCTGGTTCTGGCGAGTTCCACTACAGCCCGTCACTGAAATCCTTTTACAATATTGATCCGTATCGAAACTCCGGCTACAGCCATGATCCCGATTGTAATACTAAATATGTACCCGAGGGTAGCAACTATTTCAAAACTTTAACCGATTTAGATTTTCGTAAACAGAAATATCCCTTACTATATTCAGACCCATACACACAGGAAAAATATAAAGACACGCCTTATGATGATTCAGACAAGTATATGAATTATAAGTATAAAGGTGAAAATAAGTCACCGAGACCTGATGAATTGAGTCTAGCAACATCTGTCAAGTACAACTATCCATTGTTACCAGATATACCAGTGTCTCAACATTTTTATCGAGACGATGTCGAACAGAGACCTAAGAAAAAGCACAGACCACCTAAACCTACAGATGTTTTTTATTCAAGTGAGAATCTTAACGATTACGTCTTAGTACCGAAAAAGAAGTATAAAAAACCGCCAAGGTTACCCGATATTAATGATTATTCAACCGACAATGACGAAGATTACGATCATCTTGACGATGAGGATGATAGGAAGCGGAAGCCACTCCGTGGCTCCGGCCAGAAAGATGTCGTTAGAAAAATTATTAAAAAACCAAAACCGACTATCATTACTTTGCTAGACATATTAGATATTTAAATACAAATTAGAACATATCTGTACATACGGCATTATTTAATAGATTAAAAATCTACCATCAATTTTTTTTTGGAATCTAAGGAATATTTCGATTGTTATTTTCCAATGCATGCCGCTTCGATTAATATTATTAAAATTATCGTAACTTGAAATCAGAATAGAAATTTAATATTTGTGTACAGCTTGTATTTATATTAAAGACATTAGAATGTAGAAAATATTTACTTTTTCCTTTTAACAAAAAAAATCATCTGATTGATATATTCTTATGACAATTTTACTTTAACAACCAAGACAAAAACTTTCCTTAACATTTGGTATGTTTTCAACTTTTATTTTACTGGTATTGAAAATAGTGACGTCATTAATTAATATTTTATAATATATATATATATATATATAATTAATTATTGACACATATATATGATTAATTAATGACGTCGATTAACGACGTACATATGTACATACGATTGTGTAACTTCACAATGATAGTAAAAGTGTCCGAGGCTCGGAAACTGGAGCAAATGGGAGTGTTCGATACGAACTTACAAGGACGCTTAAGTTATTTTTAAACAGAAACTTAAATTTCTGAACGTTTCACAGTTTTATTGCAGCCCGTTCGTTGGGGCTGACACTGTTATCACATTAACCAATCTATTTGCAATAACTCTTAATTGACAGTTGAAAATGAGACAGTTAACTGATTTATTAAAACTCTAACTTCAACGTACTTTGATACGATTTAAGTATGTCTGTATCTTAACTAAAATTAATTTACGCTCCGTTAATTACTTAAAGTATTCTAAATGCTTGTGACAACTGACATCTTTAATGTTATAATATATTGTACCAGTGTTGTCGTTAGAACATAAAAAAAAAACTAGCGTTAGGTGATCAGAAGACCGATTAAATTTCACTTTCTAAATTAATTGAACGAAAGAAAAAAACAAAAGAAGTATGACAGAAATGTATTAAACAATTGCTAGAATTGATTTTATCTAGTTTTAATTTTTTTAAGTGATTTGATTCAACACATTGTACGCACATGGTCACCATACATGCCCTAGCCCTGTTGTTATATTTGATTCAGGTAACATGCATTCCTCGAACATTCACCAAGGCGCGGCCGTGACACGTGCATTGCGACAATGCCCGCCGCCGCACGCAACGCCGCGCCGCTTAAAGCGCATTCAATATTCTTTCTAGATCGAAGCCGGACTGCCCTAATTTCTATTGTGTGGTCTAAGCAAAAAAAGTACAAATGAAATATTGCATGAAAATTCTTTGAATCACGTCTTGATATTTATTTTATCGAGTTATAATGTAAGTTTCAATTGTGTTAGATTTTGAACATTTTCAATTACAAAAAAATATTTCGAAGACTTTTTCAAAACATCAGATAATTTGTCATTGGGTTCAATCCCATAAATTAATATTAAGCCAAAATTTTGAATAACTCGGCATTCTGTAATTTTTTATTATTTCCGTATAGTGCCTAATTAGTATAACATTATGTAACCTAAATTTTATATCGATTCAAAGCAAAAACTTACTACCGATGATTTTTTATCAGATTTTCATATATTTCCGCAAACACCGCCAGTAATGGTAACGCCTGTCGAAATATATTCAACAAAATTATTCAAACGTCTTTCCCTAGAAGTATTGATCGCGAAATGAACGAATTCAGCTAATTTCTAAATGAAAAATATCCAAATATATATTAATAGAAACTGATACATATGCTTGAATAGGTTTTAATTTCTTTAGCTAAAGCAGTCGGCAAAAATGTCCAAGATTACTTACAACCTAACGTAGATAAATTTTTATGTGTTCGCATTACTCGAATATTATCGGGTTATTATGGCAATAAATTGTAGTGAGATTTGAAACTCGAAAACTTTGATTTTTATACTGTTACTAAACACTAAAATGATGTCGAAATATCATTTTACTTTGTTAATAAACCATAATCCATACTATTTCTGCCATAAAATCCGTGCAACAGACCACAACTCCTAGTCTATCTAACACAAGCCACAATAATTAAGAAACACGTGCAGATTTCTGAAAACTTTGACAAGTCCACGAACGAGCCATGCAGCCCTGAAGCAACCCGTATTACATCGCTCACCGTTTTATCATTCGAACCAATAATAACTTTGTCAAACCATCATTATCAGCCTTTATCTACTCACTGCTGGACGTAAGCCTTCTACATTTTTCATTGTTACACCACTGTCAACAATGTCGAACTATAAATTTAGCTAGCGTAATCTAATTAGTCAAGCTTATGGGAGTATCCTTTATAAGGGCGGCCAATGATCGATCGTCGTGGCGATCATGGAGGAGGCCTCCGCCCAGCAGTGAGCGATGTGTTGCTGATATGATGATGATGATGAATCTAATTGCTGTTTGTGTCTAAATGTCAATCTTATTTATCCAGTAATATATGAAACCTTTTACAATACCTTATCCTTATTTAAAACGTACTATAACTGTATCAATGATATATTTTTTAACCTATCTACCATATACAGAAATTGAAAGGAAAATCAAGTTTAAATTAGTTAAAAAGAAACAACTGCAATTGTAGCACATATGAGACAAGGTGAGCTGGTTAGGCAGCCATTCCGTCCACCACCAAGGATATAGTTTCTTTGTACTTTCAAAATATAGCTTATGGGATACTATAACCACACACTATTGTATTTTAGGACTCCTAAAACCCGTTAATTATTAATTTAGCCTATTAGACGAGAGTAAGTTTAATATACTTTTGATTATCTGATGATCATAAATCTTTAAGAAATTAAACAAATGATTTAACGTAACGGTTCTAAACTTCCTAAACATATGTTATAATTTATGTATGAATCATTTTTTAATTAATTAACTAATTCCATATTAAACATTCTTGTTTACATTTTAAACGCCGGTTCACACATCTAATTTGAGTAACATAATTTTAATAGTATACAACTCTGACCTTTAACATGATAAGTATCAAATTATACTATTTACATATTGAAGTGAGGTTGTAAGGTGAATGACATCGAGTGAATGAGTCATAGACATCGTAACTTGACATACGAGACTAGGCTTCTGACAAACAAGGCGATTAGATGAGATTAGGTTACTGATAGACGGCATTAGGCAATCTATATACAATATATGGGAACTGACGTACAGACTAGGTGACTGACGAACAGACTAGGTGACTGATGAACTTACAAGGGGACTGACGAACAGACTAGGTGACTAATGTCCAGGGTAGGTAAATGAAAGACAAGACTAAGGTGTTTGACGTGACATGTGGCGGTCACAAATGGGTAGATTCATGCAAAACGCAGATTAACCACAATAAGGACAGATTGAACATTTTGTAACAGTGGTGACTAGAGTCGTACTTCAATTACAAACGGCGTGTTACTTTATATATGCTTATTGAATATACAAGTACTTATAAATTAGTAATAACGATTTCTTAATCTAGCAATTATAGGAAGGAAATGCGTGAAGACTGAACGTTTCGTTTCATCATCATCAAAATCATTATCAGCCTAGTGTAGTCCACTGCTGGACGTAGGACGTTTCTTTTACCGATTAAAGAAAAATAAAACATTGATTTTATCTTATCAAATTTTTTACAGTTCACTTCATAGTGAACTGTGTTACATTATGTGTCAGATTTCCATATTAAAATTAGTAAGAGGTGTAAATTACTGAGCGTGACGAATTTAATCGGTCTACGGTTAAACGTGGCGTGTGCGCGATTAACCATGGTAAAGGTGATTATACAGGGTGTGCACTTCATGTCACGAATTGCCCTTATTTAAATCTACATTTGTATGTATGCAAATTAAAGTACATACATTTGGTGGTGAGCAGGAGAAGCCACTGCTCCCTTAACACAGGTCCTCACCTACCACAGGAAGCAGGGCCTACCGAAAATTTGATGGAGGTTTTATGAAATAAAGAGTTTTTTTTTAAAGTACAGATAATTTCTGTCGGCTATAAAAGTCGTTATAAAAAGCCTCCTAATTATTGCTGCGTAAGAAATTATTTATTCTGAAATACTCGTTATTACCTTAGCACTAGCTAAATCTATAATACTGAAACTAAATAAATTTAGTAACATTTCTAAGTATTAAACGTGTAACAGTAAATCTTTTTTTGTTACTTGTAATAACGCACTTATAAAAATTATATTGCAATAAGTTGTTAAAAGAGTTTAGTAAGTATAAAATGCGTCCTTGGCATCATTACACAATGTACTTGTCAATGTGCGTACCTTAATTTAATTTATTCCACACACTGTTCTCATAGATATCCGTATGAACTTACCTCTGATACCAATTCTCGGTTAAGTCGTAACACACACCCATTAACACAGTATTGATATGACAGATGTTTTTTATAAATTTTGTTTACTTCAAACACAATAAATTTAAAGGATATTTGTAATTTTGTTCTGTTTATTTTTATATTGATAGAATTAAAAAAGACTTTGTATAGTTAAACTATTAAAACTTTCGTGAGACATTTCACTATATCACTTATAAAACGGCTTAACTCTGAAGATGAGCCCCCGATGGGCTCGAAACTAGTCGGTACTGACACCGAGTTGCACGTGAGTTAAGCCGTTTTATA
>JAODUI010000029.1:2821516-2834047 GCA_027563995.1 Papilio gigon
TTTATGGATGGATACAGTAACTTGGCTGCGGCCCTCGTGACAGCGGGGGAGATGGAGCAAGCTGGCCAAGCTTATGTTACAGCTCTGCAATATAATCCTGTAAGTAATAATTTTAAAGTTCCTAGTACCTAATTGTGGTCATTTCGAATTCCGCCATACAAGCGTTGTCATGAATCGTAACCCAGAAAGACATTAGTAAACTAGATGTGATGTACATAGAGTACAGATATTAATTAATTTTGTTTTTTTATAATTTAGAGTAAAAACTAAATATAACATTGTATAAAATGTTGGTTAAACTGAATAATGATTTTTGATTTGAAAAAATGTTGAAATTCCCATTAACAATGCTGGCACACGACGCCATAAAAGGCAAAGGCGATGGTAAAAATAATTCATCTCGTAGTTACACGTTTATATAACGCTCGACCTTGAGCGCCCGCTCGCGGAATTAATTTCCTGCTTCGACAATTATCTATTGTGTTTGTCGTCTCTTCTGATGATTTCTTTGTACCTTTGTACTACGCCTCAATGAATTTAATATTACGCACTGACGTTCCCTTTGCGATGTCAAAATTTCAAACGATTTTAAAATAAAGATTTTTATAAACGTGTTGTTTTATCTGTAAGAGAAGATTACAATTAAAAGATAAGAAATATGTTGTACACTAATTACGTAATTTAGTGATTTGTAACAATAAATGCTTATTTTTCCTACTTTGAGTTACACTGCTGAAAATATTAGCTAAACATATATGTTTATTAAGAAAACGAGAAGTTGGATGCGGAACGCGGAAGACCGCAAGTGAAGGCAATGGGAAATGCCTATGTCTAGGAATGGACTGACAAAGGCTGATGATGTGATTCTTATGCTACTTATAAAATGGCTTAACTCACATGCAACTCGGTGTCAGTACCGACTAGTTTCGAGCCCATCGGGAGCTCATCTTCAGGGTGAGTGGAAACGGTACTATAGCGCGTTCGCGGCCCGTCGCTCACTCACAGAGCACGTTAGTTAGTTAGTATAAATCCATTGTTATTAGATAAATAATTTCTATTAAATGAAATAAACAATATGTAAAAGATTATTAAAATAAAAAAAAAACAAATACATAACAATAATCAAACAATACTCTTTTGTTACGGATGTAATATAACTTCTCAAGTCGTCAACTGCTCAAAGAACATATAAAAGAAACCTGAATGGTAACAACCTCAACAGATGTACAAACATCTAATGTAAGATGTATATTCATTTATTAGGAAAAATAATTTAGTTGAATCAAATATCATTCTTACAATATAAGGTTTCATTGTCAGACATTATCATAATTTTATTTCTGCTATATCAAATTTAAAATATACGGATACTATACGGATTTCCAATCACGTGAACCACATTCTACTATTGTCGTCAACTATATAGAATGAGCCCAAAGCTTAGTTGCTACGGTGTAAGAAGTATTAGTACGTTAACAAAAATCTGCTAAAGTTAAAAAAAAAATTGAAGGAAGGACGTTTTCAGATTGCAATTACGAAGAATTTTTCTTTGTAGTATTTATTTTAGTAATCAATCCTAATGTAATACTCGGATACTTGGTCAGTTTTAGTCTTTTTGATACAAATACCTACATGTTTAAATAAGAGCAATGGATCAAAGTCAATGTACGAACTCCCTTAACTAACTTCTAAGAACTTTATATTTAGCTACAAGGGCGTATTAATTAATTAAGCCGGTATCTACACCCATAATTTCGAAGTAGTCATCGTTACTGTGGGTTTCCGCAAACAAAACATGCCACAATAATTGTTATACATTCATAATAATTGAGATTAATATATGGGCAATGAAAATCCACGGTTAAAAGGTATCATTGAAACGTCATTATCAGCCTTTGTCTACCCACTACTGTACATAAACCTTTCCCATATTTTCTACAGTACGAAGTCTTTGAAGTTTAACAAACGTTTATTATAAACACGTTTTATTGTAATGAAAAGGTAAGAATTATTTTTCATCACACTTTAAACAGTAACAGTCAAAGTGTATGTTAAGTCACTATAGCTGAAATTTATGAATAATTGATATAATGTAGTAAGTAATGCCTTCATCTTCTCCATCCACTATCGTAAACTAGCTTCTTAGAGGGTTCCTATCTAAGGGATAATCTGAATAAATTTAAGGTCGATTCAACCCAAAGACATTCAATACGACTTAAAAGAGATCTACTTGAGTTACAGAGTCGCTGACTTTTAGTATAATCTCTAATAGAAATTTCAATTTCATAAATAAATTAAAAAGTGCTTTTAAATAATTTTCTATTTTCAAAATTAGCGTTCATTTTGTTACTATGGCGAATATGAGCGGCCCCTTGCTCATTTGCTACCTTATAATATGAAAAAAAAAGATTCAACGTAAATAATTAAATAAATTTTTACTTGACTAGATTTTTTTCTATCCGAATTATTCACCGAAAAGTAACTATTGACCACTCTATTCGATTCTAGCGTCAATATAGATTGCTTCTCCAACAGGACACGTCAAAGTTGTGTAGCCGAGTTCGTAAATGAACTTCACAAACTTCATCAAGAGCAACCAGTTTGTTTTAAAGTTTCATACTTGATTTACGAGTTACTGTACTAATCAATGCTAATATTTTGCGGAAGTGATATACCTATACGAATATATATTAGTTTTTTTATTTGTACTAGTGATATCAAAGGAGTTCCTATTCAAAGGATTGCAAAACAAAATGATTGTTAATTATTTTTTTTTTTATAAAGGAACCGTTTTCTAACCAGTGGAATTTGTATCAATTTTGTGTATAAAAAGTTTAATAACAGTAAATATGAATTCGAATATTCATGTTAATGGGTGATAAGTGATTTTTAATCATTTTTCCATGTTAGGAAGAAACTCGCGATTAACTAAGATCCTACTTCTAGTTAAGTGACGTCGAAAGATTACGCCTTAGAGCATTACCACACTTTTGGAAAACAAATGGTTTATTCCTGTGTTTTTATTATATAAACGATCCATTTATAAACAAGTCTGTTCCGATTACTAAATGGGTGCGCTTAATTTAAATGAGAATGGAATCTGTCGTGTGGAGTCGGAGGCGGACTCTGACGTTGAGATATCGTCTCCACTGAATCTCGTTACGTGCTGTGTTCACGTCACTCACTGTCGAAGCCAATGCTATCGGACTACATGTAAATATACTATACTACTTAATTAAATAATTACAACTGGGAATATATGTTTGTATTCTGGCGGAACTAGGAATATCTTGAAAAGAATAAATACAAAAATTTAGTCACTGTTATAGAAAAAAACCTCTTTACAATCGACAATATCGTTTTCAGTTTTCGGGCAAAATTCTTTAAAATTAGAACGCCTTATAAAAATTTCATCGCACGACGGTTCAAGAACGCTATTGTGCTTGTTTAATAAAATTGCCATATACTTGATTTTTTTTTTCAAGGAAAGTTCATAAATCTCAACTTTGCGTTTCAATTTAAGCCTACCTAATATTGTATAACATTTTATAAACTATTACAAAATCACAATAAGTAATACTTTAATAAAAAAAAAAATAATTTGGTAGATGAAGTCAACGCAAAGTTCATATGATAAATATAGAATACAGCTAACCATGTAAAAATTTCAAAAGGATCAACAATTCAAAAAGAGCTGCCGCCCTTCCCTACACATCGATCCTGACCCTTTTCAAGATAGCACGACATCTACCCGTCTCTTATTTTATGCATGTTCGTTACACTAAGACGATAAACAAAATGCTCTAAGATACAAAGTTCGTTTTATAAACAGCTTGATGTATCCCCATTTTTATATTTTCACGCACATTTAGGTCATTATAAGATAGAGAAGATGAAATAACATTGTTTTTAAAATTAAAATTTCTCAAATTAACATCCTTACATTCAGTTCGTAGATTGTCTCATAATAAATGTAACTTCAAAATTATTGTTTCAAGTTTATAATCTTGCGCAAACAAATGAAAATTTTATTCAATAGAGTATACAAGAAGTAGACTCGCGTGGTGGCAGAACAAAGGATGTAAAACAGCTTAGAGAATGGCACAACAAGGGTAAGGAATTTTAATAAAACCCTTATTGTCTATTCACAGCAACCGTTACGTTCTTTTACGACGATATCAGGCCTATCTTCCCTCCTTGTAACTTCGGCAATATATAACGGAATATTTGAAACATTTTAATTGGTGCTTAGCGTTCCTACACAATAGATTTTACGATGCTTTTACAACTCACAGTCTTATTGTGTTAACAATACTGTAACCTGTAGTATCAATAACAACACTGTTTCTTTATTAAGTAAATTCGTAAGATTTTGCAATAAGTTATCTGATTACTAACTGCTTCACCGACTTGTCTTTTTCTCTACGGATGATCGGCTCAGTACGTACAACTCTATACATCTCTGTCAGCCGTCATATCTGAACTCACACACTCCTTACGCATATTCTCTTTCACACAATCCATCCACACCTTCTTCAGTTTTAGCTTTTTTTAATATGTATACATGTTCTTAAAAGTATGTACTTTTATGATTAAAATATTTTATGGAAGTTAACTACGTATTTCTGCAATAAAGCACGTCTATCTAACAGACTAGTATAAACTAACAAAAGCAGTGAGGAGATCTGGAAGAGGAGTGATGATTGTAAAAATAGACAGTAATGGATTGATGGAACGATAGCTAAATTAAATAGTTTAAAGCTATTTGATTTCAAATCTAGATAGCCCTGTCACGCTATCACCCCAGCGACACATAAAAACATACACAAAAAAGTATTATAGTATAATTATATAAGTACATATAAATTTAAATTCAGGATCTCGGACCTCAATGTAAAAATATAAATAAAGCAATAAAGAGTACAGACCGCATATCTGTAGGCATAAAAATTATTAAAAATAAAAAAAAACTATTTGATTCAATTTAAGCTCTCCAATCCGATGCAATTTCTCTTTACTCCAACATCGTGGCATCTAATTAAACAATCAAAGTTCCACGTTTTAATTGAGATTTATTAACTCAGTAGCGACTCACATTAAACAATTACTTAAGTATTAGAGGGGATTCATTTTCTATTTTTAAAACGAATAACATAATTATACTACTACCTATTAATAGAGCAGAAGTTGGTCTGTGACTGTTTTAGCAAAATTATCAATTTGTTCATTATATGTGAAGGTAATTGTCATAAGAATTGGTAAAAAGGAAAAACAGATAGTTTAAATTCTTCGCAACACTAACAAATAGTCCGCATTAAGATGCATTGCATTTAGGTACAAAGCGTAATTTATCTGCACGTCACAGTATTAGCCTCAGCATTCCGTAAAGGATGCCGGATACCACATAAGACAAATTGCATCGAGAGTAACATGTAAATGCACTAAATGTTTACAATATAGATGGATATCTAATCCGGAATATAGTCAAACCAAAAATAACTTCCGCAGGTCTTTTGTACAAGTCCATTTCCAAACAATTCTCGATTGTACATCAAACGTTGTATGAAACACTACATCTATAAGTATTAATTATGTATCCATCGCTTACACTCAAATTCAGAGATTGTTATTAACTGTCGCACTCAGAGTCGTTAATGCTCTACCTTAGTGTAGAAGATAAAAAATGCGGGGTTTATTTTTAAAGCAGTAGAAAACTTATTCAGACATAATTTAAGCATTATTCCTGTGTTTCATTTTCTTGGTTGTTAAATCTTTGCTAATAAATTACTCTAGACTACTGCCATTATGAATATATAACTACAAACTTATGGTAGAATCGCTTGACAAACTGTAGATAAAAGGGCGTCAGTTTACATTCTGATTTCTCGTAACGTCAGGACAAGTTCATGAAGTAACAAAACTAGATCTCAACTCAAACGTCTGTGTTCTCATGTTCTAATTACCTTGTCAACTAACTTGGTAAGGTCGTAAATTTTGCTAAGTAATATTAGTTATATTTGTTTCTAATGGTGAACATTCTTGTCATCATCATCAGCACGCCCTTTTACCAACAAAGGGTCACCACAATTTACACTAATCTTTCACACATCACTATCAAGCGTCATATCTGAACTCACACCCTTCTTACGGATATCCTCTTTCACACAATCCATCCACACCTTCTTCGATTTTCCTTTACCTTCATAGCCATCCATAATTAATCCCATCACCTTGTTTATGCACGCGTCATCTCTCTGCTTCTCTATTTTTCTATCACTGGTGCTACTTTCAAACGTTCCCTGTAATACTGAAGCGTCAATAGCCAATGGGTACGGACTACCGATCTAGTGGTCGCAGGTTCGAATCTCACTATTCGACTATTGTCGTGGACCATATCCTAACACACGCTTATTCAAGTTTATCGAGAATGGTTACAAGAAATATTAGTAAATTAACAAAAATCTAATGTTATTTAAAAAAAATCTCGCTTATTGAGTTTTCTTGTGTAAATCTCAATTTCTGTGACCATCTTCATTAATGTGCGTAATATTTCGTAAGGTAAATAACATAGAATTTAATTCAATTTGTTCATGTGTGTATCAGAAGTGTGACATTCTATTTCTAAATCGTACTCGCTCGTCTGTGATTCAACATTCACATCATGGATGATAGTCGAGATTTCTGCTTTCAATGTAATATTTAGTCAAATCATAGTTATTAAGGACTTATGAGAAAATTATACAGCGAGAACGATACTGCTCCTACGAGATAAAAATTTACGATCCTCACTATAAGTAGGGCTGACAACACTCAAGCGGCAAACTCGAACTCCGGCGGCGAAAACACAAGCGATGACAGTATCACTTGTCAATCCTTGACTCAACACAGAAACTTCCTCGATCTTCAGTGGAATATCTAATCTGTTTCTCACCACTCGGATTCAACCGAAGAACTGACGTCGTAGTCTAAGGATCCACTACACAAACCGATAGATTTCGGGTCAGAACCGAAGGAGAGGCAGCCCTAGCTATAAGTTGTATTGGCTTGAACGCACCAAAATATTATGTATAACGAGATCACTTGAGTATTAACTAATCCTTTTTTACGAGGGTTGTGGCGAATTGCTTGTGTAAAGAGGTTTAAAAAGTAAGCCAAATTTTAATAAGATATCGTGTTCAGTATGAATCACATGGAATTTATTAGATGGCCCAACGCTATATGTTCAGAAGCAGTATTAATGCTTGTAAGTTTTTCTGCTATTTTAACGCGTATAAACAGAACACCATCTGATGTATTCTCGATACCAACTATTACGATATGAACTATTTATAATGTTATTATGTGAAATGTAATAATTGTTACGTTATAATAGTTCTTATTTAGAAAGCTAGTTCATCGAACGCGGACAGGCCTCATTGGCATACTAATAGAGAACGTTCAATTAACTTTAGGTCTTTGTGTATTTTTACTGCGCAAGATGTCGATTACTTATAATTACTGTTTACGTGGCTACCACTGCATTGAATGTACGGGCTGTGTCTATCGCTTTGACGAAATTAGTTGCAAAAACACTACGCACACCAATGTAGATGTTGAATAATATTCAACAATAAGTATAGAGTGAAATCAATTTTACCTTGGCTCGTTACTTTACTTATCAATATAAAAGAGGTAACTCGTTGACAATACGTATCAGTTAAGATCAGATCTTAGGAACATTAGCATTAGAACATTTAAACAACTATCTCAAAATGATCTCTAAGGTATTTAAATCAGTGATAGTGATTGTGTAAGTGTTGAAAATGTGTTAATTTTAATGGGACTTGAATTAAACTTGCAGGTTTTGTGCATCGCGGCCCTTACAGCTGTGGCGGTAGCTTACTACGACAATGGTCATGGGCATGGGCATGCCTTCTCATCTCAGCACATCTCTCGACACGATGGACCAGCCGAAGTGGTGCATGTGAAAAGCCACGATGGTAAAGGCCATGGACATGACGGCGGCCACGGACACGGAAGTATCGACTACTATGTAAGTATGGAATAACTAATTATAACAATCAATATTGGACTACCCAATTTAAAAGTGTTATGAATATGAACTGAAAGAACATGTAGAATGACTCGACTATAATTTAATCTTCGAATTTAAAAATTGTTTTAGTGTCCACTAATTAAAATCAACTGAAGTTACTCAATGGATATTATGAATTTTGCATGCATTGTTTTTTTAATAACAAGTTTTTGTTAATATGCTAATAATTTTCTTTGATTTTGAAAAGACATTTTTTTAGCTTGAAAAATCTTGTGCCAGGATATAGTTCACAACAATAGTCGAATAGCGGAGTTCGAATCCACGACCCCTAGATCTTTAATCCGTATACTTAAGCTTTGGGACTAAATTATGACAATTAATATTTCCAGGCGCATCCTAAATATGAGTTCGACTACAAAGTAGAGGACCCTCACACGGGCGACAAGAAGCATCAGCATGAGTACCGCGATGGCGACGTGGTGAAGGGCGTGTACAGCCTGCATGAACCCGATGGCTCTGTCAGAGTTGTTGAGTACCACGGCGACAAGCACAGCGGGTAAATATATTAAGAGAATGTTTTACTTCATTTTTTATGAGAGAAGGGGGCACACGAGCGGCGGGATTACCGAGGTGGTCGTTGACGCCCATGGACATCCGCAACACTATAGAAGCAGGCGCATTGCCGGCCACCTTAAGTCGTACTAGTTTTATAAGAACAGAGGATCACCTATGGAACTGCAGATGCGTTGACAATCTTTAAAGGAGGTCTATGCTCATTTTTTTAAATCCGCAACGGATTGAAAATGATGGAAAGTTAAAGACTACAAGAAACAATGTTACGTGTCTAAGACCTACGTGCCTTCGTTATTTACAAAGCTCTTTTGTTTTCGTATTAGTCCCTGCATTAATTACAATGTTTATTATTCCAGTTTCCATGCCGACGTGAAGCACAGCACCCACCATATTGTTCCTAAACACGAACACCACTGAAGGATTTCGGCCAGTGACAAATTGTACATAAATGTTTATAATTTTCCCATACCCTATTGTTGTCTGTTTGTTGTTAAATAATGTATAAATGAACAATTTTTTTTATACCGTTTTGTTACAAATTTAGTACAAATAAATGTTTTGTTATTATCATAATTTTAATTCTTATCAATGTTTCCGTGATGAATATTTTTTACTACGTTTCAAATGGTACGAACATACTTACG
This sequence comes from Papilio gigon, assembly GCA_027563995.1. Lineage (NCBI taxonomy): Eukaryota > Metazoa > Arthropoda > Insecta > Lepidoptera > Papilionidae > Papilio > Papilio gigon. Next base: position 2,830,769 of record JAODUI010000029.1, read on the forward strand.
ATATAAATCGAAATTTTAGACAGACGCATGGATGTTTGTTGGCGGGTAACTTGAAAATTGGAAAGTGTATTTTATAAAACTCGGCACAGAATCAAATTAGTGTCTAAATTAACTCGTAGACTACTCAGGTTTTATTTTCTTACCTCGCCGAAGAAGTCACACACCAAAACAAAATTATGAAGTCAGAAGTCAGACAGTGTTGTTTATAATTAAACTTAAGGTTTAATTCAGTTATAGGTCTGGTTATAGACAGATCCTGAAAATTTGAAATTTTCTTATTAACATGAAGTGTCTTGTGTTTAGTGTCTTATGTATTTATTATTAACATGTACTTTTGAACTACATATTCCAGTACTAAGTAAGAATAACGAGCGCCTACACTATTTCATGGAGCAAAATTATCGACTTATGATAGAAGAATAAAATATTAAACAAAATCTATCATTTTTCACTGCACAGAATGTAACTAAATGGCTGGTAGGAATGTCATGTAATTAACAAATCAAAGTTTTGCTTTGTCTATAAAGTAAGATGTAATAATAAAATATGACATGGGGAATTTTGTATGAAGAGGTTTTTTTTGCACGTTAAAATCGGAGTCTTTTGAACTCGATATGTTGTAGGATGGTTTATCTTCAGTACTTATTAAAATTTAAAATATATGTCAATTATTTAAATACAAGGAAAATAAGGAGTATTTTTATATTAATATTTATTAAACGTTCAACATAAATTAAGTCTATTGCTAATATCATTTTTGCCAGAATTAATGATGGACGGGTACGGCGTGGGCCGCGTGCCCTTGACGGTGAACTACGGCATTGAATCTGTAAAGAATATTAGAAATGTATAATTGGCTATTACAAGCTTATGTATAAAAAATTCTCAGAGCATTCTAATTCTAATCATTCTTTTTCAAACACTTCTTACCCATTGTGCGCATCAGCGGAGTACTCAACAGTCCTGATGGTGCCGTCAGATTCGTGCAGGCTGTACGCGCCGCGTACAACGTCGCCCTCGCGAGACTCGTGTTGCGATTTGATATCACCCGTGTGGGAGTCTGCTACTGAGTACTCGAAGGAGTAGTGTGGGGCAGTCTTTAAAAATAGCGTCATCATTAGTTACATCAATTTACAACTGCGTATTTTTTTCCCAAATATAATATTTCGTTTACGTTCTCATTACTTACGTAGTAATCCTGACGATTGTCATATTGGCCAGCATATTGCGCTGGCTGATGTTGTACAATTACTGGCGCTCTGTACCCGATGTTGCCGTGGTTTTGGAGGAGATGTTGACCGTGTCCGTAGCCAGAATAGTACTGACCAGTGGCCATGGAGACGATGCAAGCGACGACTAATACCTGTTGAAATTAATTAGGCTAATTAAAGCTTATGGTGTAAAAAATATCAGCTTCATTGATTATAGACGATATCCGGCGGATCGTTTATAGATTACGTTTAGACATCCAGTGATCTATTCTAAAAACATGAGAGACTATATGGGTGGGTACAAAGTTTTTTTTTTTAGTTAGATTGCTGATATATTTTTGATGTAAAAAATAAAACCTAATGTTTTTTTACTTTGTTTTTTTTTTTATACTTTTAAAACAATCGTATACCTTGTACATTGTGATGTTGTTTTGTTTTTTTCTTATTAAAAGTCGAATGAAGACTGATAGTTGATAAAAAACGAATGTACCTTTATATATTTGTCAGAAGATATAAGTAACAGTGATTTTGCATAAGATTTCGCGACAAGTATAACCGGTTATATGTAATGCTCCAAATAAATCTCTTTTGGTCAGCCTCAACCTTGTTTAAATTTCCTTAACGTTTGTTACTAAGTTAAAATTATATCCAATGTAAGCCCTGCGTGCATAATCTTGAAAATCATTTAAAAAAAACATGTTCATATTGGAACTTACATAACACGCAATATTTCACGTTGATGTTTCACAAAAACTCTTTTTACTAATATAGATTTTAGCAAAGTTTTGTAAAAAAATAAATTTTAGCGAGATTTATCACTAAAACCTTTTTTTTTAAATTTTTAGTGATATTTATCACTAAAAACTTTTTTTTTAAATGTCGACGTTCACCTCGTGAACCCGCAACTCGTTTGCCCCCTTTTCTTATAAAAAATGATCTTAGAATTTCCATTCCATATAAGATTTACTGACAAGAACTCAAAACTGGGATAACTCTTTTCTAACGTTCAACGAACTCTGATAAACCCTATCTGGTCTCTGTATCTGGTCTCTCTGTTTCTCTCTTTAGAAACGGTAAAAATAGGTTTTTATTAAATAAACAATTTTTAACACATTATTAATTTAATAATAACGTGTCGTGTATCGCATGCACTTTATTGCTGAGCAAATACGTCTAAGGAATTTTGTTGCTAACGGAAATTAGAAACGAGCACTTATCACGAAATTTTGAGAGGGAAAATCTGTTACGGCTAATCTATTAAGGTATTACAATAACGATTATTCTTGTTAATACTATGCTATAAAAGACTCGAATTGGTTTCACACAGTATCAGTGCAACAGAGTACACAGTTCTGCTTTACTACAATGTTTTCAAAGGTATTTTATAGTGACAATAGTGTTATATATTTGTGATAAATGCTGTAAATATAACTGGAAATACTATAAAAATTTTTGGAAGATTTTTCCGACTACCAACATCACATATTTGAGCATATTTTTTTCAACATTAATCCCTATACTACGTAAAGATACGTACTTCGTTACGAGTATAATGGCTCGATTTTTTTTATCTCAAAATTAAGTTCTTTTATTTTATTTTATTTTTACTTAATAAAACTATCTCTAAATTAATTAAAAAAAAAACTAGAATTTCGACTACTACGAAACATTTGCCCGAATCTTATATTTTTCTATTTTTGTAATAATAAAACGAGTATTTTGTTATTTGTAATATAACAATTGTTGTAAATAAAGTGTATTTTACAGATGATTGTGTTTGTTTTCGCTTTGATGGTTGCGCATATTCATGGCCACGGTCATGCGTATTCTTCCAATCACATCTCGCGTCACGACGGTCACCACCAAGAGGTACACCAGGACCACGGACACCATCACCACCATGACTACTACGTATGTTACTTTGTAATTTCTGTATTAAACAAATTTAAAGTTAACAATTAGATATATCAATATTTCAATAATAATTTTCCACTTCCAGACTCATCCTAAATATGAATTCGAATACAAAGTAGAGGATCACCACACGGGCGACATCAAGTCGCAGCAC
>JAODUI010000029.1:2883935-2909125 GCA_027563995.1 Papilio gigon
TTTCAGCCACAACTCTCTTCAAAACTATGCTGTAGTCCCCTTTTAAAATTTTCCTTTAAGGACCAAATTATTTCCAGCTTATATTGGCTCTTCTTCTAATTTCCTCATCGTTCTTATTATTTCTAGAGGATACTTGTTTGCCGAGATATATATATATTCGTCTACGTAGCCTATTATTTTATTATCTACTTTAATTTCAGTTTGGAGCCTCCAATTTGTCATTACCTTTGTTGTGGCGGCATTCATCTCCAACCCAACCCTGTAGCTCTCTTGGCTAAGTGAGCGCAGCATAGATTTCAGTGCGTTATTCGTTTCGGCAAGGATGACGATATCATCAGCAAATCGCAGATGCCTTATGTGTCGACCATTAATATTTAAGCCTTTGTTCTGCCAATTTAATTCACTAAATATGTTTTCAAGAACTGCTATAAATAATTTGGGTGATAGGGGGTCCCCTTGTCTTAATCCTCTTTTAATCTCTATGTCTTCTCCACAACTTTCAAGTTTAACTTTACTTTTACAGTTATTATAAATGTATTTCAAATTTCTGATATATTTTTTTATTAATATTTAGTGTCTCTAATGTTTTCCAAATGGTTTTTCGGAACCCTCAGCACTCTCCTTCGCATGGACAGTCCCATCATGATCTTCAGTAATAAGGCGACATAGTGTGGTCCTTCTTCTCGAGATCGTATTGGCAGGAGATCAGGGTCCCCACCTTGACCACCCACGATCCCAACCCAACAGTCTAGTACCAATGTAGGCTTGGACGAATTTAGTTTTAATTACTGTGATTGTCGGCTACTGCACATATTGATGCACATATTTTTTTCTGAACTTAGGCAAGAGGTACCAAATTTTATTATTTGAAAGAATATCTCATGAAGTAAAATAATTACAATCTGTAAGCCAATGTGTTATTCCAGACTATAGTCTGTCATTCAAACATTATCCAGATCGGCTCAGTCGTTCTGAAGTTACGTGATAATAAACATTAATCCATCCAAAGCATTTATAGTAATGGAATGAAAAATTAAGGCCAGGATTTTTTAGTAAATTCATTTTTTTTTTCGATTTGTTATTTCTTTTTTTTTCACACAAAACACACGAGAGACGTGTACATGGAAACCGTAGCTCAAATCACTAAGGCCATGATTAGATTTTCTTAGTAATACTTAACTATTTCTTTACATTGTAGTATATTTGAATGAATGAAATCATAGCTTCGGCTTACTTATGTCAATACCTATTTCACACGGCGTTATTTTTGCTTTGATATTTGTGCAGGCGCTAATTATAAATCTTGAACAATCAGTATCGAAAGAAGATACTGAATAATCTTTGATAAAATAAAGTATAACAATTGTCTTTGTTATGAACTTTAATAAGTCATTTAATTTTTTTTTTATTTATTTAGTGGTTTAATTAGTCAAGTTTCCTTCCAGAATACTGGTTTGTTAGATAATAAAAGCGGCGTTCCAAATGTAGCAATCTACCACAAATCAAACACGAATAAATCAATACAGTTTGCAAATTGGAACTGACGGCCACAGTTGCGTTTTTACACAACACATTAAGACTGGATTGATATCCTATATGATCTACAGCCACAAATTTCAGCATATTGCCTCGGATTATGTTTCATTATTGTCGGTTCGTTTCACAAGTATAGTCTTATTTCATTATACTATTTGGTTTCCCGTATTCATAAATTGACTATGATTTCGAATAATTAACTTTGTACTTTATTCAAAAGCCAAACCTCTATAATCTTTACCTTTATGTACTTCTCCACGTTAAGTTTAACTTACTTATTCTTTTACGTTAAAAGAGATGCACAGTGTTCTCGCCACGTACCTTTTTTTTATTTAAATGAATTATGAATTTTGATTTTTTGAAATTATGAATTATGATTTAAATTGATAGAAATTTGCCTCCATAATAACTAAGGTATACTTTTTATTAAAATATAGTTTGTTATTCATAGACCAAGTTTTGTAACTTAAGCAGTAACCGTTATATGGAGACGCCATGTTTTAAATGACCAGTTTGTACGTAATATAGGTTAAGAGCGAAGTAAAAATATGCTGTAGAATTACATAACTTTAGTACACAATGATCCAGTAATTTGGCACAAACTTAAATGTCACGGTACAATTTACATTATTGTTTGTTTCGCGTCCTGAATGTGGGAGAAGGCAGGCCGCGGACTCTGTGTTAAATGCCGATTAACATTTTTATTGTCTACCGCAAGTCAATTGTTGGACGACATTGATTCTTTGTTATTGCTGGCGGTGAAAAGAATATTTTGAGTATAAAAGAATCACCTCTTAAAAGTCGAGACATCCTCCTTTAGCTTTCAGTCATCTTCCATAAGTCAATCGCAAACATGATTCTCAAAGTGAGTTTAGTTATACACATTCGATTTTTTTTTAAGTTGTAAAACAAATCATTTAAACTCGTTCTTTTACAGGACATTACTACAGTATCCCTTGTTTTCTGGCTGTTCCTAAAAGGAGTACACACGGCCTCATTTTCTAACGTCTACGTTCAAAGTAAACCTGTGGAATATGTCAAATATGGTGCTCCTGCTTCCATCGTGACTCCGGAGCTGGCGCAAATATCTGCTGCACCGGTGGAACCATTTGTACAATTGGAACCAGTACAAGGAATTGTTTCTCCGTGTGTAGCGCCGTGCGTTATTCCTGGATCCGCCATTGCCGCAATACCTCCTCAAGCCAGAGCAAACATCATAGCATATAAATCACCAATAGCTAATGTTCCTGTCGTATATACGAATAACGATGTAAGTACAACTTTAAATTATTATATGCAAAATTAACGTTTGAATTATTTGCTATTATTTTTTTTTACTATATAGGACGCGGCAAGCTACCAATACTCTTACGCAGTATATGATGAGAACACAGGTGATCAAAAATCTCAAACTGAAAAAAGTGATGGATCCGTGGTTCAAGGACAATATTCTCTGATTGAACCAAATGGATCTAGACGCGAGGTTACGTACACAGCTGACGATACAAAAGGGTAATCAATTTTCTTCTATTAATCACATTATTAAATCACATTTCTCTATATTTTTTAACCTCCGTCATTATGATTAAATTACATTTTAGATTTAAAGCGGTTGTTCGTAATTATACGCCTAAGGCTCCTGAAAGTTCCGATAAATCTGAAAGTAAAGATTCCAGCTCGCCTTGCAACGAGGTAAAGAGTGAGCAAATAAATGAGGAACCGAAAGAAGATGGAGATGAGGGTCAATCCAATGTCGAAAGCAGTCCTGAAGATATTACTATTAATATTGAAACTACTCCTGGTGATATTTCAAATGTCGACGATGTAACCGACCAACCTACGAAAGACTCAAATGGAGAAAGTCCTGATACAACTGATGATAACGTTGTAGCTTACAACAATATAATAAAATGTCTCCAAGGGAAGCTTCGTGGGGCGAACGTTGATTTCCAGCCTCGGAGTAATTTGTCTCCTTTGACTTATATTATCTTGCCGACGTTAACCAGTAAGCCATGTTAGGTGACAAAGGAAGATAGACCAATCAAGTTTTTATCTTAAAGTGCATAATACAATATACATTTCTATTTACCTATATAATCAGGACATAAATTATTAAACATAATAAATTGAGCAATACTATATAAGAAGTTTTATTATTTTCAAACATTACATTTGATTTTGACCGCATACTATGGAATGCATTGCGAACTCCCATGTCGAGCAGTGGGCAGACAAGGCCTGATTATGATGATGATATTTGATTTTAATAAACTCTGTGCAAGCAATAGCAATTCTTTCATAATAGTAACGGAGTCATAAATTTAATTCTGACCTCTACTTAATTGTTTTATCTTATATCTTCTCAGATATATGAAAGCCTATTATTTATCTATTAATATAAAAGATATGTATTAAAGATAAAATTTATTTGTAACATTTTCCATATAATTAATAAAATTGTGTGTAGATGAGCTCTCTTACAAAATCACTTGAAAAATTTCAAGGTTTAAAACAACGGCGTGCGCGAGGTTCGCAACATTTTCGTTGAAACGTATCCGTGCAATATACATATTTATAAATCTCCGTAATTATCTTAACAATAAACAAACCGAAAAATTAGCATTATTTGTAACGGAGGAAGCTATTGTTATTTAAATATTAGCTACGGTTTTTATTCAAGTAACGGTCAGATTCTTTTTAACTATAACTAAGATTTAAAATCGATCATCATCATCAGCCTCTACCTACCCACTACTTGATATAGGCCTTCCCCAATGTATGCGGTACTCCGCCTTCCGCATCGGAAATCGATACGTCAAAGTAAATAATATTAATAATCAAATGGTTTAGGTTACAATCAACAAAAAAAACATATTAATACGAACTATTAAAATGTTCAATTTTTAAACGCATTATTTATATTGAAAACTAGCTGACCCCGCGAACTCTGTTTCGCCTTAAAGGTATTAAATAAACAGATTTTTGAATTTATTAGGAAATACAAAAAAAAGTTCGCTCCTCGGAAAAAAAACGCTTGTATGGGAAACGAAAAAGGGCAATTTTAATGGCTATCGTGAGAGTTTTTCTAATTTTTCTCACCTTTCAAACCTTCCCAAGACCTCCACGAACATTTCAAGACCAAGATAAGATAAATCCGTTCAGCCGTTCTCGAGTTTTAGCGAGACTAACGAACAGCAATAGATTGGAGAGTTAAAGAAAAAAAATTGTAATTATTTTTTCGTAGTCGAAGCATGATTTAAAATCGTTCAGTTACTTAAAAAAAATCTTGTCCACTGTTATCATCAAATAGGAATAAATGCTTTATGTGATAAATTTCTTTGGGAATTCCAACAATTTTAATAGCATTCATTAATGCATATTTGCTTATATATAAAAGTTTTTTATCACAGTGACTGTGACCTTATCGCCTTCTCCGTGCTTAAGAAAGTAAAAGGAATAATTGGTTATTGCAATAAAAACAGTCGATCGATTAGTCGTGAGAACTTTACGATAAAACTCATTTAAAGAACGCTTCGAAAAGTTATGAAAATTTAATTTCGGACTTCTATATATTAGAATTATTCTTTAATTATAACTATCTTATTTTTATTAGAAGTTAAAAAAAATTGTGTCTAAAGTTCTAACTGTAGCAATGTATTCATTGCCTTTCTATCATACCTGACCTAGTTGCCCGAAATAAATGATAATGAGCCAATGCAGTATTGGCAATAGGTATGCGTTTTGTAAGGGCTTAATTATTAATTATTATTGTTCAATTACTTTCCATTGCGGCCGCTTACCTTACTAGTCAAAGCACTTGATTACTAAACCTGAAGACTCGAATTCGGTCTACCAAAATATATAATTTAAAGTTGCATTACACTATTATCGTCTAAGTAAAAGTTCTTACGTCTGTAATGATATCACACTGAAGCTTTAACTTTGTTGGCTTGGAGCGCTGCATCCCCAGAACGGAGTAATGTCAAAATTAGATGTAAACGCATTTGGCCATGGTGTGCCAAATTATGTACTTAGCTTTAACTAATAGATAAAGCTTGGCTTACATGGTTACAAAATAATCTAGCATCCTGGCAACGTCGCGTTATCACTAAAATGTAACGCATTAAATGTAATTTGTAGCCTTACTACTGCCATAAAACAGTGACACAATAATTAATTGGAATAGAACTATGATACAAAACTAAAAACGGCTTTTGTCTGTAGATGCTCGCTACTAAAGACATGTTTAACACTAATATCGTTTCCTAAAAAAAGATCAAGGCCTTCAAGCGCAGAGTAAATAGCCTAAGGTAGCGCGAACCATCTTTAGATCACATCATCACTCAACATTAGCTAGGATGGTGGTTAAATGCTGTCTTTTGTAACGTAAAAATACTTTAAATGTAAAAGTAAATGCAAGATTTTTATAGTTAATTGAAAGCAAAATGTTAAAGCAAGTCATTCTAAAATTCAAGTGCGAGCATTGTCTGGCATTGTCAGACTAAACGTCCGATTACGTGTAACAGGGGTCTGTTACCGCCACGGTTAAATGCGCACTAATTTGATAATAGGATACAAAATAGGAAACGCAATACCGGTGAATAGTAACGATCACTATTTTTTTGTTCTAATCGATAAAGTGATTCACGATTATGGATTTAAATGTAGACAGATTGACCTTGAATCCATGTCAGTGTTACGGAGTCAAGGTACAGCGGGCCGCGTACATTTCTCCCACTCGCGGGCCCGCAGCCGAGCGCTGTTGGCTCATATAAAAACAATATGTCCGACCACTGACATCAATCAACACTTGGTAGCTAAACCAAACACATACAAAATGTTCAGCAAAGTAAGTCACCAAAAAATTGATTACTTTTCACAGTTCAAAATTAATTTAAAAAATAACTTCGAACCGAAGTTTTGTAATAGCTTTTGAACTTATGTTTCCTCTTCTTGTTTATTTTCAGATCGTAGCTTTCGGCGCTTTGATGGCGGCGGCCAACGCCGGGCTCCTGGCCGGACATGGCGGACTTGTGACTTCCCAGAGCGTGGTGCACCACGGTGGTTACGCTGCCGCTCCCCTTGCCCACGCCGTTCCTCTTGCCCACGCCGCTCCTCTTGCCCACGCCGCTGTGCCTCTTACCCACGCTGCACCCGTCGCCTATACCTCCGGTCAGGACTATTATGTAAGTTAAACTCAAGAATAAGTAAAGTTTAAAGACTTGAGCAAATAAATATCAATATTTTGTTTACAGGCTCACCCCAAATACGACTACACTTACTCCGTGGCCGACCCGCACACCGGTGACCACAAGTCCCAGCACGAGATCCGCGACGGCGACGCTGTGCACGGCTCCTACTCCCTGCTCCAGCCCGATGGCTCCGTGCGCACTGTTGACTACACCGCCGACGACCACACCGGGTAAATATACCAGGAATCTTTCAACAATGAGATCAATGCTTTTGTCCACATCATCCATTGAATTCCTAATATGCCGTCAACTACTGACTGTAATAATAACATTACTATAATTTGTTCACAGTTTCAACGCCGTCGTACATAACTCCGCTCCCGCCGTGCACCCCGCTGCCGGTCATGGCTACCATCATTATTGATTCAAATAAAAAAAACCAAGGGCTCGCCCGATTAATTTATTGTGCTGTGTTATCATCAATGTAAATAGTGTAAAAATAAATAATGTATGAGAGCAATTTCAGTGTTATTTCTTCCATATTGAACAACCAAAGTTAAAAGTTATCCAATTTTTAGCAATCCCTATTTCACTTTTACTTCATTTCGGTTAATAAAATAACAAAAGTAAATAGTACGTTAAACATTCTTATACTATCTAGTATAAAAATTACGGTTGAAGTTGTAACTAGGTAATTAAACTGTTTAAAATTATAAAGTTTAAAAAAGCGATTAACTAGTTCGATATTATAGTACTAACGAGAAAATTTTAATGCGATTATGAAGTAGCTATTAATAAGATACAAACGATAACCTTATTGTACGGAATACGAACAGATTGCTACAAACCTATTGACCAAGAAAAACGGCCGGAACTTTCTAAGTTAGTTATACCATTCGCTTGATATCCTCATAACGTTTGTTCACTCGAAGTAAGTAACAAAAAATATTAACTTGTATTGATTGGACACGATGTAATGTGAACAGGTGACAACGGAAGAGCAATTATCAACCTCTATGACAAGATATTAAGATGGTAAGGATGTTCGTAAAAACAGCATTAATAATTAATCACTAATTATAAAACAATACCGCATACTGTGGAAGGCATTGGGAAAGGCCTATATCCAACAGTGGGCATACAGGACTGATGATGATGATAAAACAATACTTAAGAATTAAGTATCGGCGTGCACTGTTAACATTACAACGTACAAAGTTTTGTTAATTAAATTAATCTTTCTATAATATGAAGTCATCAGTTTAACTAGCTCATATCCTATTTCAATTAATAGAATCAATGAACTGTGCAAAAGTTTGTAAATATTGAACAGAACCTATTTGGTATCAAGGCTTAGTCGAATTACTTTAATCCGCTTCTATAAACTTTTTATGAATTTCTAAAGAACCAAAAAGTTACACGATTAATGTTACTCTTTTCTTACTTCGGAAATAAATAACGAAATCAAACCGTTGAATCTTTCATGAATCATTATTTAAAGACATTAATTAAATAAAAACAGTGACTCTCGCGTACACTGAATCCGATTTCGGCACCGACTAGTTTCGAACCCATCGGCGGCTCCTCATCAAAAGATTATATTGATAAAGGCGAATGGAACTAGTAATACTTCTCTGTCGCGACAAGTCATCACTTAGTGTGAGTTCTGTTGTAATTAATAAAATATTCAGTCAAGTTAGACAGTTGGATAATATTGATTCGATGACTCTATAGCATCATTGATGACGAGAGATATTCCGCAACCCGTGCACACGTCGGACATTACGTGATGTTTCATATTATAATGCTCATGATTATCATATAAGACTTGTATTCATAATTAGATGTAAACTAGTTGTAAATGCCGTAAATATACTGAGGCTGTGAATCACGTACGATGTATACATAAGTAAGACTCAGAGTTAGGGTAAGGGAAAGATTATGTTATGTATTTCCGTACTTAGAGGCATTGGCTTAGATTTATTGGTAGAAACAATTGTATACTGTTATCGAAAAAAAAACTAACAATGACTATGGATAATACATTTTAACGTAAAGTACTAGTAGATTTTTGTTAATTTACTATTATTTTGTGTGACCAGGTAAGCTTGAAAAACGATGTGTTAGGATATGGTCCACGATAATAGTCAAATCCCGCCTTCAAAGGCGCTTCAAATATGATTCAATGTTTCATTCAAACAAATTGTCTCTGACATAATTTTAATAGCTCAGTGTCCTTGAGCAAAGTCATAGAATAAAGGTACACGTATATCGCATGACTGTATATAATTTTCATTCGCGTGTTTCTTTATAAAAACATTACCGTCACTAAAATTCGGATCAATCTTAAATCGGTGCTTAGACAAACTGTAAATTATACTGTACTGTACTACTGTATCATATCGTTATGCGAATTTTGTAATTTAAAAAAAATAATTTAATTTATGTAACATTCATATACAGTTTCATATTATTTGTATATTGGATCAACGCGGGTTCAAGTCGGTTGTAATACGGCGCTTCTAGTTTGAATCGATTGTTGTACGGTTATAGAAAATGCCGTGTCTAATCCACACGGCGCCGATGATGATAAATTTGTACGTCATTTATCTTTGTTTCATTCAACAGCTGTATAAAATGAATTGCTCAAATTAATGACGAATAATCTTAACTTCGCAGACCATCACGGGGCGTTACGTCACGTACTCAGCGAATTAGCCCACCAACGAAGAATCGACCTACGAAGACGATGATCATTGACAGATCCAAGAATTTATTTTCCGAAATTATTCGATGCTTGCGGCCTTACAACAGAATGTAGCTTTGATATTATATTGCCAATTCATCTTTTACTAAAGAATGAAATTAAAATATTCAAGTTTAAACCAATATATTTATAATCAGAAATTATTCAAATGTCTCTGTGTACCTGTGTGTGTAAAAGCGTTTAATTAAAATGAAAAATTCTTTGACTTGCGCATTTTTTAACACGTGAAAAATTATTACGAACATTAAAGTTAACTTAGCATTGTAATCTAAATTATAAGTTAACCTATAATTAACGAAAAAATACAAATGAATAAAATTTTATGCCAATATTTTATTCTTTTCATCCCAAACACACCCAAAATCTTTATTATGTAAAACTTAAAAGTTGCAGTGGCTTGTTCTAATTGTTAAATTAACAAGCATTGTTAAAATAAAGTTTAAAAGATAAACTTCTAACGCGTCGTGTGAAATGATTGAAAGATAATTTGATGCTACGGAAGTTACGATTTAATAAATTGTTTGGCTTTCGCGAGCGAACTTCCGCTACAGTTATGTTCTAGTTTCGAACTGCGTACCAACGCTTTCGTTTGCGGTATTACATCTAAAAGCTATCGTCGCTTGAACATTTCCTACGTATTGAGTCGACGGAACGGGTGCAAAAACCGATAGGAAGCAGTTTTATGTTCGTGAGAAAAAAGTCGGTAACTGGTCAGTGCAGGTTGACGACTCACTACTTTTTACTATTATCTCGGTTTCGTGCTCCTCATGCATCAATTTGTGAGAAAGGGCAGAGTTTGCGGACAACGCATTTTTAGTAAAACACCGCGAACGTTTGTAATTGTACATCTTTATAATATTTAAGTCATGTCAATTAATATTACCAATACTTAATCAAATATTGCAATCATACTAATAATGTTCTAAGATTAATATTGACGCAATAACTAATATGACAAAGCGTAATTAGCAGTTCCCTGTATCAGATGTAACTTACAACGAATCGATTTAGATAAGCTTTGTAGCCTTGATTGCTTAAAAACATAAGGGACATTGACCGTTTCAAGGTACCAAACATTTTTCTTGAGAAAACCGCAGGCGCACGCCGCACACGAGGCACGCTCTATTAAACCAATACCCATGACCGTTGCCATTGATGAAAATGGTAACTTAGTGCTATGCTTTTCACAAAAATTCTTAACAAATATTAACTTTGTTACTATGTATGAATATATGCTGTCTGTAATAAATATGGAAATAAGTTCATGAAAACGACGTGACTCAGATGCTTGGCAGAGATTACGTATTTTCATTAGACGTGATCCTAGCATATCATGTAATTCTTCTATATCTATATTTTATTCATCTTCATATCCATGAGAAGCTTTAGGCTTTAAGTTATTAGATTTTTAACTGACATCTTACCTGATTCATAAACATAATTAGACACACTTTAATATCTCTTCTCATTAATGAATTAAGCTGTTTGCATAGCTTGTTGTTTAGTGTAACCAAACACATTTTAGTTACTATTAACAAAGGTATTTCTTTTATTTTGAATGTGTAGCTAAAATCACGCACATGATGTCAAGGCCCATGCACTTGTTTCTGCCCCACCGCACTCAGCACTTCTATAAAACCATAACGCTGGACGGTTGACATCAATCAACAACTGATTGTCAAACAAATCGCTCTCAAAATGTTCGCTACCGTAAGTATCAGAAACACCGTAATATTTTACATGCTAAAATCCCCCATGTATCCTATTGTATGTACTACATTGCAGTCTAGGAAACCTCGGTTTTGTTTTCATTATTGTTACGCCTTCAATTTTTGGATTAGATGAAATGAAATGTCACTTCTGTAGCAAAAAGCTCAATAAAAAATCATCTTTTTCAGGTACTAGCCTTCGGCGCTCTCTTGTCGGCTGTCAACGCCGGTCTTTACCCTGGCTACGGTCACGCTGTCTCCTCTCAGAGCATCATCAGACATGACGCTGGCTATCCCGGCTTGAGCCACGCTGCGCCCTACGCTGGGTACTATGGTGCCGCCCCCGCTTATTACGGTGGTCACCATGAATATGTATGTTTAATTATTATCCTTTTTTCAATTCTTACACATCTAGAGAAAACAATTGATGACAATAGTTCAATAATGCGTCAGCGTTACTGATAAAGTTTCTTTTCATCTTCAGGCTTACCCCAAATACAACTTCGCGTACTCCGTGGCCGACCCACACACCGGTGACAACAAGTCTCAGCAGGAGAGCCGCGACGGTGACGCCGTGCACGGCCAGTACTCGCTGGTGCAGCCTGATGGCTCCGTGCGCACTGTTGACTACAGCGCTGACGCACACAACGGGTACGAAATGAATTAAATTGGCATAGAATAAAATTTTCAATGAAACAAAATCCAGACAGAGACGTCTAGTCGTGTATCTTTGGTCACAGATTTTCGGCAACATCTCATTTCTATTATGTGGCATTAATCTGGTTATAAACAGTTGACCTCAAATCAGAAGGTTTTGTGCCAAATTTTGCAAGAAAAATACCTTATCTCACTTTCATGATTTCTCATTTCTACATATCCGCCCCGTCGAAGTAAAACATATTTAAATGATTTGCCATAACTTCCTCTGTTTTGCCACATTGCTTACTGACAGTGTTCTCACCGTGTCAATTAATGCCTCGCTTTCCCAGAGACCATTTGAAAATTGTGTTGAAATTTGGAGAATAACTGAATAATTTTTATTGTTTCATTTCAGTTTCAACGCAGTCGTCCACAACTCAGCTCCCCTCGTGCACGCAGCGCCGGCACATTATCACTACTGAGAAGTTTTGATCAGTTTATTTAAATTTTATTTATTGGACATAATAAAATCAAGATAAAAATAAAAAGACTATGATGATATAACAGTTTATTTTACTCTCCCGTTATTAATTTTATTCGTTATTATTAGTTCGTAGTATAAAAAGGCAATCGAGAAATCAAAAATAGTCAATGGAGATGCTTTATTATTTTTTTTGGATATACATTCGTCCTTAATTATATTAGTTTTTATCTATTAAAATATTAGTAGACTTTTGTTAATTTACTAATATTTCTTGTAAACATTCCTGGTAATCTAGAAAAAGCTTGTGTTAGGAATAGTCGAATGGTGGGATTCGAATCCGCGAACGTTAGATCGGTAGTCCGTACCCATGACCATTAGGCTATTGGCGAGTTACATATCAAATATATGAAACAGTGATATATTTATTATTAGAAACTATTACTTGATAATAGTTCAAATTTATCGATTAAACAAAAAAAATCCTACAAAGTAGATTTCATTAATAGAATATTACTTTGAACTTATCATTTAGTCTAGTCAAGGTGAACGGAAGAATTATCGGAATTCTGTTAGCGGCGTAAATGGGCTTACCGTACGTATCAAACTGAAATACGAAACGATACAATAAACAATTAATTGCGGTAGTTAAAGTTTATACATTTTTTAATTGTACAATAACTTTCATTAAAGTGACAATCTATCTATAACTGACGGAAAGTTATGCCATTAAATTTATTATCAACAATTAAATTTTACTATATAAGAAAACTAAAATATCTGAGGGTCTTTCCCTATAACCCAAGATAAGCAAACTCGGAATTCATGAAGGTTTGCCTTTACAATAGTGCCTTTTAACAATATAAGAACAGCGTTTCATATAAGGAAATGAGATTACGGAGATAAACTCGGGTTCTCTTCTCCATTTCTCGGTCTATTAGGAGAGACGCATCTCATACTCTTATTACATATGACTATAACGGTACAATCACTGCGATAATTTAGCGATGGCAGGCAAAGCGACATTCCATTAGTCATCCAGTCCAGCATCATTATTATCACCTTGGTACATGAAAGGGATCGAACCAAGAAACTGCAGATTCCAAGTCCAGCGCTTAACCCCTGATTCATTGACGCTCTAATTAAAATAAACGACACTTAAGTTGTATGTTAGTTGAGAAACAAACTTTAAGATTTCCTCCTGAACTATTTTTTCTTCAAATAGAAGATTAACCTGTCTCAAATACAAACTTTACGTTCATTTTGATTGTGGTCAGTTTAAATTATGTAAATTAATACAATTTGACAAGAAAAAGCTACATAAGTTATTAAAAATCGTTGACACTAATGAATGTGAATCTTGGTCATTCATTTTCCATATTACGTGAAGTTATACAACTGAACTGTAATTTGTTACTTGTGACCAAACCACACGCAATTTAAGATGTTTACATTTCACATGCAAATACCATGCATCTTACGATGTACAGATTTTCTAAAATCCACTCTTGTTAATACTATACTGAACTAGTAAACCACAAAATAATATTGCAAAGTGTTTTTGTTTGTTTTACTTTTTAAAATGACTTAGATTCAATAATATAGTTATGGAAAAAGATTTCTGTATAAAAATAAATGAATGAGCTATCAAAAGTTCGTCCTATAATATCCTAACAAAACAAATACCTACCATGTGACTATTGTAGTAACAATTATATTTATTGTATTGTATAAAATAAATATGGTGATTGTTAACCGTTTTTTTTAAGTATTGGTAGATTTTTGTTAATTTACTAATATTTTTTGCAACCATTCCAGGTAAGCTTGAAAAGGCTTGTGTTAGAATATGATTGTCAACAATAGTCGAACGGTGGGATTCGAACCCGCGCCCGCTAAATCGGTAGTCCGTATCTCTAACCATTACCCTATTGGCGCTTCAAATATTTGTTGACATGAACTGTTTCATATTTGCCCAATAACGACATTTCCATTAGCCATATATTTCGGAAGTAGTGTTCGAAACTTTTTTATCAATTAACAAAAGTCGTAAAGTCGAGACACTAAAAAAATGATTTCATATAATTGTTATTTGAAAACCAATAATCGTATCATTTTTTGTTACGTTTATCACGCAATCCGGCAGCAGCTAGCATGGTCAAAACTAATAGATATCGATACCATGACATATTTTACTGCCAAATTGGGTTAATCGAGTCTTTTTCACTGTCTTTGTTCGACCAAGGTCCGACCACTGCTAGCCCCACTTGTACGTACTAAGTGTTAAGTCATATAAAAACCACTGTCAGTTTCTATTGACATCAATCGACTGACAACACGTTGACAACACGCAAGCAAAATGTTCAGCAAAGTGAGTTCATATTAAACTTTAATTTTAGTCGACAATAAAAAAAAATGTTAACACGATTACTAAATATGCCAACAGGTTACATTATTAAAGTTTCTATATTAGTGAAACATGTTAACTAAGAGTTATAAGTTAAATTCAGCATCTGAAGTGCCATGAACCTCTGAAAAGAAACTTTGAAAAAAAAGTGTAATGTTATGTTTGCTTTCAGCAAGTATACAAATAAAATCATGTGATAGTAACCTTTATAATCATCATTCAACATATCACCTCGTAGTGAACCAAAGTTTTTGACTATTCTCTTTCAGATCTTGGCATTCGGAGCTATGCTGGCTGCAGCCAACGCTGGCCTTTACCACGGACACGGCCACGCTGTATCATCTCAGAGCATAGTGAGACACGACGGTCCCACCGCTCCGGTGTACCAGGGACATTACGCACCCTTGGATTATTCTGGACATTACGCTCCCGCCGCTGGTTATAGTGGACATGATTACTATGTAAGTGATAAGTACTATTAAATCACCCTTAGGATAATAATACGATCGTTTGTATCAATTACCTAACTGGCTAACTATGGGGCCATCTCGCGTCATATCGTGTAACTTACTATCGTCAGAACTATAGTATTTAAAGTGCAAGTAATAGAACAACAAAGTTATTTTAGTATCCAATTTATTCAGGCTCATCCCAAATACGACTTCGCATACTCCGTGGCCGACCCGCACACCGGTGACCACAAGTCCCAGCACGAGAGCCGCGACGGCGACGCCGTGCACGGCTCCTACTCATTCGTACAGCCTGACGGCTCTGTACGCAAGGTGGTATACACCGCTGACGACCACACTGGGTGAGTAAATTTATCTAGTTTTTAGCAACACACGCCTGCGATTTCTATCGAATTATGTCGAAGACTTTTCTTATATGGAACTTATAACGTTTATACAAATTTCTGTAATAAGCTTAACATCTTTGCTGATAAATATTTACATTATTTACTTTTCTTTCAACGTTTTTGCTATCGTTATCAATATATAACATAAATTTTATTCCTTTCCAGATTTAATGCCGTAGTACACAACTCCGCGCCATCCGTCCATCCTCAATACTACAACCACCATTATTGATCACGACCCGCAATGATTATGTAATTATGTAACTAAATAATTTATTAAACTCATTGTAAATACAACAAAGTTTATTTTTTTTTACATTACGATCAGAGTCAACAATCAATATTATTGATAAAACTTAGTATGAAAAAAATCCAAAATGCCCAAATTATGCAAACAATTTCCCAACCCATTGCATTGTCTGGACGCACATTTAACGTAGAAGAACTCAAGTCATCAAGAAAACTTACTTCATACTAAGTGGCATTGAATACCTATTGGTAATACGCAAATAACAAAAATAGGTGTACTGTAAAAGAAATAAAACTATGTGTACGGGCTAACATCACAGTTTAACGGCTTACGTTTTTTTTTAATAATTCTTTTCTGCCAGTTGGATTGAACAAAAAGTTCATATATATTATTTTGTCTCTATGACATTAACGACCGTTTCCAATAACCATTCTATCATCAGTTTCACATACTAACATTAAGCAAATCTACCTTTTCATTCATCAAAGCTTTCCAATAACCTACCGACAAATAGAATTTCCTACTGACAATGATCTATCGACGAGGGGACGGAGAGCCCACTCTCTAGAGCGCCCTTAGAATTCATCTTTACTTGCATTTCATTAAAAGACAACTTTGAGGTTTTTGTTTTTATAAAATCATAAGGACCTTAAATTACCTATCTCTGTTTCGAATCTAGAATCTAGTAGTCTTGATTTAGATAAGATATTTGACCATCAAACTTCAGAAAGTAACCTTCTTAAAGCACATTTAACCAGGCTAATTGCGTGTAAAAGGTCGAAAAAGCCATTCCAACAACAACGTATTTCTATCACGATCTTGATACTAATTTGAAACATGATATCTAATGAATGTGTTAAATATTATAAAATTCATTTTCTACTACATAACTATAAGAAATATTATAAATTTTAAGTTACCAGACATTTTTTTTTGCGATTTTTACAGAATAAAAGTACCAAGTATGGGTATTTTCTATAAAATATCGTGTATTCCCCTTTGCATGAGGTATGGATAAATCCACGAACAATTCTACATAAATAACGTCGGCGTCGGTTTTATATTCACCAACTACTAAGTAAACATTTACTAACTTTATTAAACAGACTTTAAGAATTACTTTATAAAAGTCCAGTTTTCAGCATTATAAGAGTCTTAACGTTAGTTTACTGAATTGTTTTATTATTTTTTACTAAAGTACAACGTAAAATGATAGAGTGTAATACTCACAAGCTGCTTTAACAAGGAACATTAAACTTGTAATGAATTTACAACCAAAAAATCTCAACACCCAGTGGCTAGTTTCGTGATCTTGCAACTTTGCTGAGAAATACAACTGTTAAAGTAATAATAACATCTTATCGCAGACCTCATTGACCCACAATAGTGAGGCGTAGCGCGGCCAGTTCACAGAGTGTTATTGTTAAGTAACGATCATTAACTTGATAATGTGTAATACGAGATTGTGAAGACAAAGCGACCTTGCCACCGCGGGGACGATCCGAGAAGCGCTCTCGACGCCCCACCGGACCAGCGATACTATTCTTATAAAACCCTCGGATTATCATCGAGAGTATCAAAGCAACAGATTACATTCCGACGCTAAAATGTTTAGTAAAGTGAGTTCCTCTAAACATAATATAATTAATTTTGTATGGAACAAGAAAAAAATCTAAAACACTTTAATTGTTACAGATTCTTACTTTTGTAGCTGTGATAGCGGTCACCCACGCCGGGCTCCTCAATGGCGCGCATGGTGGTTATGGCGCAGCTTATGGCGGCGCACCACATGGACTAGGCAGTCCCCTTGGGCTCGCCGGAGGACTTGCTCCTAGAGCTCCTTCTGTATATGGAGCAACTATTGCACATGCTACTCCTTTCGCTCAAGCCGGTCCTTTGGCCCACCCATCTTCTTTGGCCCATGGTACTCCTTTCGCCCAAGCCGGTCCATGGGCCCAGTCAGCTCCATTAGCCCATGCTGCTCCATTGGCGCATGCTGCTCCTTTAGCCCATGTCGCACCTTTAGCAAATTCTGCGCATTTGGCACACGCTGCACCACTAGTCCAGGCTGCTCCACTGCCACATGTTGCTCCTTTAGCCCATGCAACACCTTTGGCTCACGCCGCTCCCTTAGCCCACGCCACTCCTTTGGCGCACGCCGCCCCATTGGCCCACCCTGCTAACTTGGCCCACGCAACACCCTTCCATGCTGCACCAATAGCTCATAATTCTTTATTAGCTCGCGGCGCAGGTTCTGTAGTACATGCAGTATCTTCGATCCAATCCAATTCCATTGCCAAAGCCGCACCTCTCGCTAATGCAGGACCTCTTAACTATGCCCACGCTACACCGTTGGCACATGCTGCACCATTGGCCCACGTTACGCCGCTAGCGCAAGCCGCGCCATTAGTTCATGCTGCTCCACTTGCACATGGATCAGCTCTAGGCTACGGTGCAGCTTACGGTCGACCCCTTGGGCACCATGGAGGATATTCTGGAAACGGACAACATGGAAGCTACAATGACTACTACGTTAGTATATTTATTATTTCAACTTAAGATAATAGAAAAAGTGATTACTGTAGTGTTTACCATCTTATTGTAATTTGCAGTCGCATCCTCAGTACCAGTACTCCTACTCCGTGGAGGATCCTAACACTGGCGACCGCAAAGCCCAACACGAGACACGTGACGGCGATGTTGTGAAGGGAGAGTACTCGCTCTTGCAGCCCGATGGTACCTTCAGGAAGGTTCACTATACCGCTGATGATCGCAATGGGTAAGAATCTTAAAATCGTTTCCTTAGTACATGCTTTTTTATATAATCTTTTGCTTCTAAACAAACAAGCCATTGTGACTTCACGAGAGTAGAATTACATTAATGTTTAGGTACTACAAATTCGTCTTGACACGCTACACTATTCTCAGGCAATGTCATTAGAAGGTCTATATGGTGGTCACAATTTTCAACATCACGACAATAATTTCCTTTCTCTTACAAATAACTAACCTGTTTTAATTGATTTACAAAATCTAACATTGCATTGCTAAAAAGTCTTAATTACCGGAAGATATCGTAAGTTATATTGATTCATTTAAGATCACATGGTTGTCGGACCGGTTGTACGAATCACTTTCCGGTCCATATGAGCAATGAACTCTGTCGACCTTTCATACGAGTCTTGCGTTCGCATTCATATGCCGGTGGACAGGTGTATCAAACAAGTTTCAAACGAGTCCACATTGTAAACATCGTGACTAACATGTGACGTATATATTGCAGATTCAACGCAGTCGTCCACAACTCAGGCCCCAGTCACCACGTGTATTCCTCTCAACATCATAGTCATTAAATTGTACTCCTTCCAAACAACGACCCAAAGTTTTTATTTAGTCTCAATTTCGTTGACTTTGTTCTTTTTGATGTTTGTTTTATTATTAGACAATTATATCTTAAACAAACTTATAATTGCATTTATTTTTTTCGACCACGTTTCCTTTAATTGTAATACACATAGTGTTATAAAAAAAAATGTTCGGGAGTAAAAATTTGAGCGATCACATTTTAAAAATGATTTGTTTCCAAAAGTTTACGAGGTCATCACCAAATGAACAATGACCTCATTGCATTGCTTTCTGATGTTGCTTGTTACAATGCTATTGTTTACAGACTCTAAAGAAAAATATGTTTTAATTTTTTTTTGCAAACAAAACATATCCAACGTGGTCTAATTAAGGCGCACGCCCACACCAGTTGCGAAAGTTTGTTATACAAATATACATTAAAATGACGAAAGCAATGCGAACATGGTAATTTATAACGACATTGTAACAACACTATCATTACGTACAGCGCTGATTTTGTTGAAAACACACACAGTGATAATATTCAACATTTTAGTAACAATAAATTAATTCTGTTAACATAATCCTAATGGGTGTTTTATTACAAGCTAAAGTTATTTCAGTCAGTGCAGCTCAAAATACTTCTACATATATTTACATATATATAAAATATATAAATATACCTGTACATTGGTTTAGCCGTGTAAATGATAGCGATTTAAAAAAAAAACATGTTAGTAATAAATCTACTTAATTGTCTTTATAATAAAGTTTTGCATTGGTAAGCTAGGTCACAGTTTGGAGTCTGTAATACCATATTCACTAACTCTATTCTTACAAACTACGTTCAGTGTTCACTGTGTGTGATTGAAATGCATTTCATATTAATTACAAACGTTACAAGATCATCATTGATAAAAAATTATTCACATATTGAGACGTAAATCGAATTCTGTTTACTCAGAATTAATCTTATAATTTTAATAGTAACTACGAAGAGAATACCGCAGTATATTTACGTATGGGTAGAAGAAATCCTTACGAATACTTGAATATTGAGAAAGATCGTGAACAGAACTTTCGTCGACACCCGTTTACTGCCCTTGTTTAATAGAAAACTTGTTTGTCGACTGCAGTTGCGATGTCATAAGCGATTTAAATAATGCTTAACACAGTTTCATTACTTCTCTTGCCTAATTGCGAATTTTGTCACTTCTTGTATGTTTTAAGGTCTCCAAAATTATACACAATGGAAGTACCCTGGGAAATACTTTCTTTATCCAATCGTAAATGCAACAATTTCTGTTCAAACAAAAAAATGAAATGGCTAAAAATCAGGTACTCAATCGATGTCGGCACCGACTAGTTTGGAGCCTATTGGTGGCTCATCTACAAGTCGGCACCTACTAGTTTCGAGCCTATAGGTGACTCATCTACAAGTCAGTGCCGACACCGGATGAACACGTGTTGTTTTTCTTTTTGTTTATAATAATGTCTGACAAAAGTCTGTTAAATAGCTTAATTTTTTTTTTGGATATTACTTACTTGTATTTACTATTCCTCTATCTTGTTTTCTACTTCTTCTCCTTTAGTATTTACTCTTAATACAAAACATTTAAGAAAATCATTTTAAACGTTTTGTATTTTCTTATAAACCAGATTTTTAATTCGAATTTTAAAAAGTATAACTTTCAAGATTTTTTAAGTATTGCATACTTATCGATCTAAGTAACGAAGTTTAATATTTACTTTGGTACTTCGTCGTTTGTCCATTAAGAGTATCAGCGGACATTTAAAATGAAAAACAAAATTGATAATGTAGGTCTCATCAATTTTCAATTTAGTGTACGCAATCTGCGATATTGACATCTCGTAGTTTATCATCCTTTAACATATGGGACGTTATTACCTTTCGAAATACAGCTACGGACTGAATACAATAATAACCTGTAAAATATTTTTAAACAATTAATAATTTTCAATACAATTATCTATTGAACTATATCTCATAGTTCACGACCACAGAAACGAGATTAACAATTCCGAACAATGCCCATTGATTAGAATTAATGGCGAACATAATGTCACGGACACTGGATAGTTAGTATTTTTTTTTATTTATCTGATTTACAACTGGACAGGAATTATAACAATAAAGTCAATTTTGACTTTGATATCAATACCTCTTATCTTTCTCCTTCCATTACAAATGATTTTTAACGTTTTCGTCAGTCTGTCTAGCGGACCGCAAGTCCACGTTTGGTCCGGATTATCACGGAAATATAGTCAAGAGCAATGAATAAGGTCATCTGAAGGCCTAAAGAAACTTAAAAATCTTCGAAACCAAAAATGCTAGCGTAATCATATGAACGGTGTTTAATATACAATGTTATACCTCTTAAATGAAAGTAATAAAATTTATAAGTCGCTATATTTTATTTTTATTTAATTTGATAACAAAAAAACTGCTAAACTGTTAAGGCGTAACACACAACTAGGAAACATGACTCTTTCCTACAACAATATGATTACTATCAATATGGTCTATAGACCAACATAAAAAAAAATCAATTCAAATCCAGTAATTTTGTAGCTCCATCTTCAAAAGTCTCCCATTTTCACATTTGATTTTTTATGACGTAATCTTGCAGTTACTAAGAAGTGTTAATCCCTCAATTTAAGGAGTATTATATTGCCCATTAAAAACCGTTTATATTATAAAGCTAGCATTCTTAGTCATAGATTTATTCATTCCAGAATTATAGGTGTTTTTAAATAACCCGGATTCATTGCTTTTGAGTGTAGCACGACCAAATTTTACGGCACTTTCAATGAAAGGTAGCTAAAGAGAAAATAATACTCGACGCTGATAGCTGCTGTTCTATATGTACTTTGTTAAATTATGAACGAATTATTATCTCACAAATAGAAATGTATATAACCTAATTAGTATACTAGAAATTATTTTTTCCTCAAATTACACTGGAATTCTCGAGCACATAGTTCAAATCAATTAAGTCAATCTACTATCGTGGGGCATTCGGTCACGTTAAAATCGTTGGGAATGCCAAACGATACGAGTCCGTGTAAAATTCTTGTTAGAGTCACGAATAATAAATTACAACGCTTGATTGCGTTATGGTAAGGAAACGTGGTTTAATTATTTAAACACCATTTTAAGATGAAGCAATAAAAATTATACGTAAATATTTTTTTGTTGTTGTTGCTAACGCTTCCATCGTAAAGTTCAAAATTCAAATCAAGTTTTTGCACTATATGTCACCTAATAAACGGACGATCATAGAATGAGCACAGAGCAGTCGTTATGCAAATTACTTCTCATCATGCGAAGTAAACCGAACGAAAGAGGCTGTGGGACTGTATCTTTAGAACATGAAGTACCTTATATTAAGACATATTATTGAATTTTCATATAAGTTTTTAAATATTACAAACCGCATTAAGATGGACTTAATATAATAATCTGGAAATTGAGGCACAATTGCTGAAAGTTACTGGATAGTAAAATCGACCCTACTTCAGCAAAAGCTTTCTTAATTAAAAGCAGAAATTTAATCTCTACAAAGACTTGCCAAGTTTTATCGTAAACATTTCGGTCCAATATACCCAGACTAGTGTAGTTTAGTCAATCTGTAATAACTTAAAATAGTCGAAAACGCAAAAGAAGTTCTTTTGCGTCTCCAATATTAGAAGTAAGACATCGGCTTAGCAAATTTATATCTTGCGCTAAGGGAAACCAGTCTTCGACGCTGATAATGTTAGTTCAATCCTTGATGTTTCTTTGAAGAATCGTCTATTTAAAACGTAGTAACCTGCGGAACTACGCAATTTCAATTGTTCCTTGTGATCGCATTACAAACAGAGCTTAAGAAATCAAACCCGCACCAGATATTGTCCGGAATCGTAACCACTGTGCGGTTATACCCATAGTGCACTCGATATAGCCCTTTCGTAACACTATTGTAACGTAATTATATGAAGTTGATAATATAGGCGACCACATGTCAATAAATTGTCAAATTTATCTGGAACTAACTGTCCGTTTAACGCACCGAAGGTCAATCTTATGATTATGAACTTACATTCACCGGTTAACGAATAGAGTTTTTTTATTATTTTATGATATAATTATAAATGCAGTTTAAATGAAAACTGGCAGATAAACGATTTATATAAAAAAAAAGTTATTGACCATGTTTTTGCACGTGGAACAAGACGTAGAGAAAGAAAGGAACACCTTCGATGTGATAATACTGAAATGTATACGAGAAGTTCGCAATTAGCTTATAAGAGGTTAAATATACAGATTTGATTTAAATCTAAATAACAAGTTTTACAAATATAACAGCAAACACCCAAATTGTATGTAACAAAAGAAAATTTAAAGAAAGCTTGTAAGATAATTTGTATACGACGGTTTCGTGGTAAATTGTGACAATGACGTTATAATTTGTATCGTGAAAAACAACAGCTAGTTTAAATCTTGCCAAAACATAGTAATAGTTAAACTGACATAAAAGGGCTATGTAAAATGATTTGAGCAACATTAATTTCTCATGTAAATATGACCGGTAGCTTTGGGGCGAAGGCGCCGACGGCTCCGGGCAGATTAATGAATTATTATTACGCGTCGCACGCGAGCCGTGAGCGACCTCGGTGTCAGAGTTACGGAACTGAGTGACCGATCCCCACCACCCGAAGGACCACAGCTCCGTTTTGCTTTTCATATAAAAGTCACACCACGTACGACACCATTATCATTCACTTGCACTGATTAGCAACCGCAAAATGTTCTCCAAAGTAAGTCAACAATAATTATTTTGTATTTATCAACAAAACTGATTTTATCAATTGAGCCTTGCTGTGACAAGGCAAACTTGAGCGCAGCCAAGAAAAATATGTAAATTTAGTCTTGAAGCATGGGAATGATCCCAGTGCTCAACTCAGCTGTTTGATGTACCTACGACAACTACATCGGAAACCAAGCCTTGCTGCGTTGATACCACTATACTGCATTTAAAGATCTTCGTAACGTTTTCAGTTCCCGGTGTATATCATGGACTAGTATTTCATCATATTTAGGACTTATTAAATAGTCCCCATTTCACGACTCTCTTCTAGTTTTTGCCTTTCCAACTTACAACAGTTATCGTCAGTTTTCTAATGTCTATGGTATATTTATAACTATGATATTTCTAGGTGGTCGTCCTAAGCGCCGTGTTGGCAGCCGCCAGCGCAGGTCTCCTGCCTCTGCACCATTCCGCGGTGTCGTCGCAAAGCATTGTGCGTCATGACTCGCCAGTACACTACGCGTCCTCGCACTACGCCGCCCCGGTGGTCCACGCTGCACCTATCGTTGCCCACGCTGCTCCCGTCGTCCATGCTGCGCCCATCATTGCCCACGCTGCCCCCGTTGTACACGCCGCTCCTCTTGCCCTCACCCATGGTCATGAATACGTAAGTAATTTATTTAATCTATATTTTTAAATTTCAAATCAATTGGTTTCTTCTAATTTATCTTTTACTAAAGTACATTTACCTTACAGTCTCACCCCCGTTACGACTACTCTTACTCCGTGGCTGACCCACACACTGGTGACCACAAGTCGCAGCACGAGAGCCGCGACGGTGGCGCCGTGCACGGCTCATACTCGCTCGTCGAGCCTGACGGTTCTGTACGCAAAGTAGACTACACCGCTGACGACCACAACGGGTAAACTGACCTCTGTTCTTTAAATCTAACCATAGGCAAGAAAGCCAAAAAGGTATAATATGATAAACCGGTTGTATTTGGGCCTCACAGTCCGCACCAGTTATCTAACAACGCACTGTGACATTGTCCCGGTAACATTATTAATGAAACAAGCAAACATTTCCTTAAAGCTTCAGTATATTAAAATGTTAACATTCTTACAGCTTCAACGCGGTCGTTCACAAGACCGCTGGCCATCACCCTGCCCCCGTGGTCCACGCCGCTCCCTTGGTCCACG
>JAODUI010000029.1:2930545-3016707 GCA_027563995.1 Papilio gigon
CAAACTTAACCAGATCATCGGTCCATCTTGCGGGAGGCCTACCCAAGCTGCATCGACCTGTCCGTGGCCGCCATTAAAGGACTCTGCGCCCCCATCGGCTGTCCGTTCTGCGAGCATTGTGGCCGGCCCATCGCCACTTAAGGTTCGCATTTCTTCGGTCAATGTCATTGTATAATTAATTCAAATTTACATAAAGATGTTTAAACAAATAAAAACGCGTTATGGCCTTCGTGAACTGACTTTAATGTTCCTTTAGTGTCCAATACAATACTTAAACAATTACTATTTCAACGTCTGTAGTTTATTAAGTTATTAAATCTGACTTATTATTGATAAAATTGTGAATTGAGTTTATGTTGCAGAATCGATCGTTTAAAGCTCTACACATTACTAGATTTACATTTACTATATCGTGAGCTTTCAATGTTATAGAACATTAAACTGAATTAATTATTCAATAAATTTACATAGTCTAAATGTGTTTTACATTATAGATATTGTTTAGTTATATCAACCTAGTACTTTTAAGTTAAATCAAATTTTAAACATTAAATTTTGTTTAAACATAAAAATCACATCTTGTTCTTAATAAGGTTGTTAGACTAAAAATGTAATTGTGAAGCTTAAGGCGATTTAAGCTTGTTTCTTTTGAAATCGAAATATATATTTTCCGAACTTGCCGCGCTGCTCTACGCAATTCGGTTGAAATAGGTGCTATCATAAATTTATGTTACCTACTACCGCTTGTCCGTGACTTTGTTTACGAGGAATTAAAAAAAAATCTTAATAGAAATACTATTATAGACAGTTATCTATCATTTAGCTCAGCTACAGAGCTTAGATGTTGGACGAAAGTCCTCCGAAGACTTTAGTTTGGGGTGAATTTCATCAATATTGTCATTGACAAAATGACATTTCGAAAATCGATTCTAGATAAAACGTTTAACTTGTATGTACTTCATACTTCATCTATAGGTATAGTTTATATATCTACGAGTGAGAGTTAATTAAAACTGTCTACATATCACTTAAAGGTTAAAACTAATTTATAAACATTACTAGTCGTCGCCCGCGACTCCGTACGGGTGGAAATGAAAAAAAAACTTAATTAGTATACTATGTGTTCTACATCGGTACAAAATTTCATCTAGATACTTAAAGCCGTTGGAAAATATCTTCTAATTATCCATTCAAACACGCCAACGTTCGTATTCATATTTTTAGTTATAATTATTTTAACCAAACTGACTGAAACGAATGCATTCATGTATTAATTTGAAGTCTAGACAATTCTGTTTTATTACCTTTCTCTAATATTTAATTTAGTGTTACGACCTTGTTTAGTTATTTACAGCATCCAATTACTGATAGAGCCTCGCGCCACATTTTATTTCTTACGTAAACATGATCTACATTTTTGACTATTACCTATCTACGTGCATTATAAGACTGTAAAGTAACCAGCGCATGGACCGATCGATTACGAAGCAGGTTTTACTGGGTTTGTTATACAATTATTTTATTCCTGTCAAGTCTTACGACCGCACTTTGTAACGCCGACAATATATTCATAAAAGCTGTCAGCTTTCTAAAACTAGAGTACACAATGGTTGCCCACGGTAGTAACAATTAATATAGAACAATTACTTCCATAGAATCAATTAACAACATTATTATACGCAGAACTCAAGGCATTTTACTTTGTAAAAAATTCTACGAGCGATTCTACGATTTCTTCATAGAGAAAAAAAAATCCTGCTTAATGCAAGTTGGATGGACGGATGTTTGTTATTACGTGTCACCAAAATAGTCAAATTGTTAAAGAACCTAATCTTGAAAAACGTAAGTTTTTTTTTTAATTCTACGCGAACGAAGTTGCTGTAAAGAAATTGTACATTCGTAATAAAATAAAACATTTAATTTACCTTTAGGGCATTCGACTCAAAAGTTATAAGGGACTTGTTTATTCTCAATTAAAAAAAGCATTGTATTAAATATTATTATTATTATTATTATTAATTTGGTTTGATCATTGCAGTTAATTCACATGCATTGTTATATTTACGTCAGTTATGTCATAGAAAGGATTTCGAAGAACCTTTTGGAATGATTCCAAACATTAATTCAAATCTTGATATTGTCGTGACGGAAATCACAAATGTATTTACAACATTCCGATACTCTATTTGATTCGCTTTTGATCTTATCTATGTTTTATAAGTATTGTCATACTTGAGTATAATACATTATTAAAATGAAAATCGCATTTGCATCTCTTTAGCTAATTCGTCGAGATCCATAGAGGCGACGTTTATGACCACTACTATATTGAATAACATAAAAAAGAGTCCGATATATAACAAAAGCAAAAGACTAATCTATGAGGTAACTTTTAAGAAAAATGTTATGTTCTGATATTGATGATAGCTGACTAATAAAACAAGATGTAAGTTTGTTTTTAATTATATGTCATTAGCAAAAATTGAATTAAGTCTTCAAAGCATTATGTACATTCCAGTTTGATTTGATTTAATCGATATATCAATGTTACATAATTTAAAATATTAAGTCATTGCGATTAATTACTTTCACTTTTTCCGTTTATAATCCTTTACAAGGCATCCATTATACGTCGTGTTCAATGTTTAAATCAAGTAAACATTAAAGCCAGCGACATGGTTTATGCACTTAATTTACATGTTTTTTATTTCTTATTACGACGGCTTTAGTCTTTTTATTACATGTCGAAAATATACAATTTGCTGAAGTACATACAGGCCAGTTAAAACAATATGTCAAGAATTTAGATGATTAAAAATATTAGTATATTTTGTAAACAACGAATGTCCAATGAGTCAAGACATTTTATATTAATAGGCAATGTTACCAATATTTCTAAACTACAATCCACATTTATTGAGATTTAAAAAATTAAACAAAATACATTTTATTGTTAGTGCAGAATTTAAAACAAAGTTACGGGAGCTATGTGTGTGAGTCGAGATTTTATCTACATCTCCTAGATTTGATGACAGTAACGGGTAATTAATTGAAGGCGGCCATCTTGTTTATATTCAAACTGTAACTGCGGTTTTACACTATAGACAAAGATTTTATCATCTCTCTCATTTACTTTGAAAAAAAAACAAAGGCGTTATACATTTAATAAAATATTTATGCCAATATAATATCACTGTAAGGTCAGAACAAATTGTGTATATACTTCTTTTATTACGTGTGGTTGCAAATGAGCGTGCGGTCATCCCAATTCTCCAAAATAGAGAAGTTATCACCTCTCCCATCTACATCCGCATATACAAATGTATTCAATGTTCGAATGATTGTAAAATTAAGATACTAAAGTATTACTCATTGTTACTTTTATTAGTGTCTTATAGAATTTTAATACTTAAGCCATTAAATGGCTAATTAAAAAAAATACAATTTTGTTTTAACCGCGTATGTCTTTAATGATAGTCTATATACTGCCCAAATATTATTTCGTAAGTGAAAGGGCAAATAGAGTAAGCAATGACCGTGCGGAAAATTTTCAAATCCAAAAATCTATAATATTATATTAATCAACTGTAATCTATTTTATTTCGTAACGTTTTAAGTGCTTACGATACGCGATTCAAAACATTACAAGTCTAGCCCTTTTGCTGTTGTAATTTACTGAAGTAAATTACCCGCTTTACTCTTATTTAATCTATTTAAATTGACCCAAATCTTTACACATGTTGCATAATTTGCATGTAAGTTGTTAAGAGTCTTGTGACCGTTTCCTTATGCAGTGGCGAGTCAACTTTATAGGCGTGAGTTCAGCTGCAGTAAATTGCTACACATATGTAAGAACTTCGCACCACACGACTGGCCTGTAAACATTTCTTACTTGTAATTTAGAGTCGTAAAGGCCAAAAGCTTTGTATGGGAGCACGATATTTTTAGCACTATAAAGTTCAGAGGCGTTACTCTGATAACGTGTAACCTTTCTGTTAGTCTATTGGTATCATTACAGACCTTTACGATTTCATGATTCACACAACCCACTACATTTTTTAAGAGAACGCTTTTAAGATGAGAGTACGTATTCAGGCTTAGATTACAGATTTTATCCGAAGCTTTACACACTATTGTAACACTAACATTATCATCATCATCATCCTTAGTCAGCCCACTGCTGAACACAGGTCTTCCCGAATGCCTTCCACATAACCACTATTTGTAACATTATGTAAATAATAAATACATCAGTTATCTTACTTCACTGAAATGTTGGAAAACGGGTGAAACAGACCTAGATCTGTCTAAATAGTTACACAATGGGGACATGTCTCGCAGGACTGCAAAGGTAATCAGTTTTCATTATCTCTTTAATATTGGAATGTCCATATCCAATATAATATCATACAAATAATTATCATAGAGTAATTCTCGTGAAAGAAAAACTTTTATAATAGCCTATTTATCTTCCAAACTGTAATCTACATATGTACTAAATATCATCTACACCCGTCATCAGTTATGGATTTACATGGTAACAAAGTCCATCCATCCAGTAATAAGATTTAGGAGTTACCTTCCAACTATCCACTTAATACTAAAATGGACAATTTGATTTTTGACCATATTCGCAAATGCCTATAACACTGTCAATTAAATTTTCTATCCACTTATACCACATGATACGACACTATATTCTAATGTGGTCAGCTCATATGTAATGTTAGTTTTATATTATTGCATATTATATGTGTCTTGTTAAGAAAAGGAATTGCCAAAAATAAAACAAATGCTGTCGCATCTCTGCATAAATAAAACAAATGAATGTCGCGTAGAAATTGTTCGTACGCTCGAAGAGGTATATACCAAGTCTCCTCAAAGGGAACACGATTAATTTGCAGTCAACAATTACGCTGCAAACAGTACCTTCGCAATAATTCTATTAAAATGATAAGTGATAGAAAAACAATGTATTCCCATCATTAAGAAAGGTTACTACGAACTATCTAATACATCGTGGGAACATTTATTTCACAAGCAACTGATTCTTCTTAAATTCGGCAGTGAATTTGTGTAAGAAATTGAAGAACAAACAGATTTATTATTGTCATTGAACTTAATGATGATGTAATGTCCATTTTATCGATAAAATAAAATTACCTTTTGACAGGTGAGAGATGTTTCAAAGAAAAAAAAATAGCATTTAAAGTTAATACAAAAGTATATATGTAGTTATAGTTTCATGGTAATTATTTTTATGAGTTCTACGTATGTTTATTTATTTCTTAAGTATCGATTAAAGATCGATTTTAATTAAGTCAAAATTCATTACATTTTTAAGCACACTATTAATTGGGAGTAGAGTAATTCTTTAAGGCTTTTTAAAAGCGTTTTTCTTTTTGACATAGTCTTTTAGGACACTTTCGTACATTGACTAAAAAGTGACATCAGTATGAGTCAAATATATCCTTTTCTATTTACTAAATAATAGTATTGTTTAAATAAATTCAAATGATTTAATCATAACGTTGTTTGTGAATATACTAGTCAATTGTAACCTCATTTAAAGTGACTATAAACTTAAAACGTTCCGATACACCTGTCTATTGATTGTATCGCGTCGCTAAAATGTTATTTTACGAGCTATAAGATAGACTAAATTTAAACAACATTACCTATTACCAAATTGTAAACCAAAACTTAAAGCATTTAAATTCAATTCAATCCTTACTGAATTCGAAACAAACGAATTATTAATAAGTAATGTATTAGACATCCAGGATTAATTGTATATTAGGAATAACCGTTGGTTTCCACTGCCCAAACATTCGTACCAAAAGATACAAATTATAGCTCATATTCCTTCAAAACACGTAAAAACAACATGTTTTAGTACGAGACAGCGCTAGTAGACACTCCCATGAGTATAATAATATTCTAAGAATAAAATGTATTCATGTATCTTTGGTTTGTGTGGTTTCAGAAAGTGACCGAATAATTCTTAACGATTAACAATAACGTACAACCTTTCTATCTTTCATAGTCAAGGGGAAAACAAGTGACGCATCAAACGGAAGCCTCGGTACTGTAGGGCATTTTATTACTTTATCGCGTCGGAAATCTAAAGACACTGAATTAATCTTAACTTCAAGGTAACACCGACTAATGTTTTGTAATTTACAATATTTTTTTTCATTTTCTCGTTTCATTAAATCTACAAAATTCTAATTACATCTTTCATGATTTACGGCACAAATCGATCGACGTTACCTTGTTAATGTATCATATCCTCGTATAAAGGGGCACCCTGGTCGGTTACATAATGTTTAACAGGGCCTTAACGATATTATTTTATACCTCGAGCACTTAAGCCCCATCTCAAGTAATGTAAACAGTTGTACGAAGTTAACAAAAAACTGTCTTAACAATTACGTAAAGTGACCTGCATGACATCGAGGATATGTTTAAAAATGTAACAAGTATGTTACAAGTTTTTAAAAAGGTTCACCGGTGGCGCCAGTTTTAATCTCTTATGGAACTTCGTACCTGAAAAAATTACCGTAATATCAGTATTTTAAAATAAAATTAATGAATTAATTAATGTCTCAACAAATGATAGAATTGCTACGAAAGTCAAGATCAAGTGAAGTGACTATTATGATGACAAAACTCTCTCAAAAAGCTTCGTTTGTCGATCACAAAGCTTAAAGCTTTAGTTATTATTTGTGATACAATACAGGAGTAAAAACAGTTTGTTATATCAGTATCAAGTAACTGGCACCTACACGAGTAGGGAATGATATAATAGATAACGGACAAGCAATAAAACGTAACAAAGTTCATGATTAGTGGATTGAGTTTAATGCAATGTGCCTTGCTCGCTTCGCGCCTAAGAAGGAAACGATATTTAATGATTTACAATCTAATAGAACTGAATAACGAGTAATACAGTACTAAGGCCGCGCCCACCGACTACGCCAACGGCGAATGTGAAAAAGTGTGACCCGTTCTTACACATATGAGATCACTATATAAGACTTTGCAGGCGCACTTTGCTCTCATTTCGAATGACGCCGTTTGCCAAATACAATTCGACTTGTTCGAGCTATTAACTTAACCGAGCGGTTCGAATGAACGCACCGCTAGTGATTATCATATAAAATTACAAGGCATTCTATAAAGTGCTACAAAATGATATCGGTGAGCTAATGATTTCAAAGTATTCAAAAGACATTTTACATAATTTTTTCGTAAAAATATAATACGATTCATTTTTATTTCAGATCATCGTAGTAGTATCTCTACTTACAAACGTGCTCGCTTACCACGACCCAGATCTCAATTACCACCTCAGTCAGCTCCAGAAAGGACAAGGATGTGGCGATTCGGGCTACTCGTACCCCGTGCCTGCCGCACAATTGACGACTGGAGTCGCTTCTAATCACTACGGTGGTGTTGCGTATCAACAGCAAGCGATACAAGCAGCTGCATACCAAGCACCAGTAATTAGTCAGGCGAACTACATACAAACCGCTAATCAAAACGAATTTCACGGATACGCTACTTCCGCTGGATTGTCCTCCGTTGCGTCGCCAGGCAGGACGGTGACACCGCTAGCAACTTACGCGCAGGCCCCGATCATTGCTAAAGTTACTGCAGCGCCATTGATTGCCAAATACTCAGTGTCACCACCCCGAACCACATATGTCTCTAACAATTTACTCGCCCAACAATCCTTATCTTTGGGTACTGCGAAAGCATCTCTAAATACTTATAGTGTCCAATCAGGAGGTCCAGTTGTGTCTCAAGTATACGCCGCACCAGCTGTTGGATATAAAACATCTCCGGCGATTCAAGTACAACAAACTCCCCAAATTGCGTATGCCACTGCAGCTCCTGCAGTCATAAATCAGTATCGACAAGTGGGACCTGTTTATAGAGCACCAGCTATTGCAACGTCACAATACATAGCACCAACTGTCGAGGAATATCACGCCCGATCTGGTGTACAATATAATTCTCAGTCGAACGCAGCATCTATTGGATACTCGACATCTAAAGTGTCACAGTATGTACCCGGTGTTGTGACACAGTACTCAGCACCAGCAGTAACTCAATATTCGGCACCAGTATCGATACAACACCAAGTTCCAGCGGTAGCACAATATTCGTTGCCAGCTGCTGGTGTGCAGCACGCGGCACCATTAGTACAATACTCTGCCCCCGCAGTATCAGTCCAGCGTTCACCATCGGTGATTCAGTACTCAGCACCGTCAGTGGCAGTGCAGCATTCTGCAGCAGTATCCCAGTACTCCACACAGGCAGCTTTAAGAGCACACGCATCTTTGGGAGTTAAGAATGTTCATACAGAATTTTTGGAAAATTACGTGAGTAAATTTTTTTTCTTTATTTTTGAATTAACTTAAGTTTAGGTATATTTAATAAACATTAACCATATAATAATATAAATATCATATAAATATTAGTGATCTCTCCATCTACAGTTTGACCAACGAAAATTAATTCGTCCAGCAGTAAATAACAATTATTTTTATAAGTCGTTTATACTAAAAAGAACTGTCATCACCATCTTTAGTTAAATATTTTTTTAATCATAATTCAACGTATCACGCGTAACTCGATTACCATTTCCTTGACTAATATCAAATAGAATTTAATAAAACTTATTTCCCAGACTTTATTATATTATATAAAGTTGTGAGACATTGACATTCAACAGGCGTGGCAAATGGTATTTATCGGAGCCGCTGAGATCATTAGGTCGTGTCGATCTACTATCACTGCATTCGCTAAAAGCCATTGTCATTACGTTTACTATTATGCATATTGAATCAAATTGATCATAAATTAGTTGTAATAAATAATTTAATCCTCTAAATAAATACCATTAAAATGTGTCTAATGTTAGCTACCTTAGTTTAGTAAGAAAATCATCATCATCATCATCATCAGCTCACTATACGTCCCCACCGAGGGGCTCGGAGCCTACCCTATTATTAGGGGTGAAGAAAATAATGAATATAAACTACTTAATCTTCTATTCCCTAAACATACAACAATGATCTTATTTCTTTTCTATTCTATTTTGTATAGCGATTTTATAGTTGCTATTATTAAGGTACACATGCAATTCGAAACTTGAAAAACACATTGGTACATGGCGGGGATCGAACCTGGACAATGTCGAGTACGGTCCGGTTCGGTCAAGCTCTTAACAACTGCGCCACGGACGCAATGCAGTAATCCTAATACCTAGGAACTAATCAGATTGTTTATTTACTTTAACAATAACATCAGTTAACAATAAAATCTGCTACGCGACTCGTAACAAGTTCCGAATCGTAAACATTTGACAATTACTACACTAATATGTGATACAATAGAGATACAAGATACAATTTTAATCATTAGTATCCCCTAATATCTCTCCTTCCATAACTGTTTAACTAATTCCATTCATTTCATAAATATAAAGATTGTTTGATACTGATCATGCATTTTATTTGCAATTACAATCAAATAATTATTAGATACGTAACGATATGAATAGAAGATACGTTAATGAACAAATAAATAAAATTGAATACAACATTTTTGCAAAACACATTCGCTTTTAATATATAATGCGAAATACTTCATTTATATGTTATAACGACATGTTGGTATTGCTTAAAGCTCTCACTGTAATTACGAGCCTCGTCCGAATAGATGAACTTATCATGTGTATTGCAAAAACGAAGTCAAAAGGTATCATGTGGATATTCTCAATTGATATACGTTTGCGGATTAGGTCATAAATCACAAGAAACAGCTCATACTGAAATTATGGTAACTCATTAGTAATTTATCATCGTCATATTATAAACACACGCTTCCTTCAAAGATGTAATAGTCGATAATTTTGAGTAATACGGTTACATTTCAACGCGTTGTCAGACGTGACTGGATTCTTGCGACACTCGAAACTATGTTGGTAGCGAGCAAAGTGTAACTATTTCTTTCAATGCGTTTAATTTTTTAAAGAGATAAAAAAATCAAATTATTAAAACTTTTGTTAGATATTTCACTATACTACTTATGAAAACGGTTTAACTCACGTGTAAATCGGTGTCGGTACCGACTAGTTTCGAGTCCATCGCGGGTTCTTCTTGCTCTCTTCAGTGAGGTACGGGCCGCGAGCGCGCTATAGATTAAAAAAATCCTTAACAAATACGAAATATAATTCATCTTTCATTCAATATTTTTAAAATAATTAGGTAAATGTAAACAAATACATATTTTTATATTGATGCGTGATACGAAAATCTTTATATCCCTTCTACGCGTTTCATTTCGTTCCAAGAGACATTTTTTTCGTTTTGATAACGATGAATAAATTTTGTCTCACCAGTGCAGGATGCAGGTATTTAGGTCTTTCACGACAACGCGACGTTCGACTTCCTTATTGGCAATAGTGTTCTGTTCATTCTATTATTGTAAACGCTTTAATTCAGTATTTCATCTGGCGATAAAATCTAACACCTTCCTTACCCAAGTTAACAAATACTATTACAATAATACTAGAGGTCTTTTGTTGGAAATATCTTCCGATGTAATGTTAGAACCACTTACAAGGCTGTCAGGAGTAATGTAAATAAAATGATTGATAGTAATATTCGGAATAGGTGAGGAAACAATATGTATGAATTCAAAGCAATTATTCATTCTGTAATGACACATTTTAGAGAGCATAAGTTGTTACATGTTGAATAATTAATTTAAACTGTAGTTAAAAGCTATTTCGCATGACTTGCAAATTATTGAATACCCACAGTTTAAACTTCCTTTGAGGCAATCGTTTACCTTTTTTCCTTTACCTATTCAAGTGAACTTAAAAGTACGATATTTAAAAAAACAATACAGGTGAATTGAGAACGACCTCCTGTTTGAAGTCGATTAATGAGTTATTGTCAAGCGACTACTTAAATAAATAGTGAGTTATTATCGAACATTTTTGGTTTAACAGATGGTCCCTAATTATAACTTTTTTTTTACTTATTTGCTTTTTTTTTCAAAGGATGCTCATCCGCGATACGCCTTTGAGTACGGAGTGAACGACCCCCACACTGGCGACATTAAGCAACAGAAGGAAGAGCGTGACGGCGATGTTGTAAGAGGTGAGAAGCATTTTTATACCATTCAATTAGTTTTAAAAGCCAGTAGTTTGATTCTATAACTTTAAAAGCATTAAACCCGGCGACCTTTAGTTCATACTTAGTGTTACAAGGTGTGACGCAATGTCGCACAAACATTATCTTATGAAATATTAACCGACGCCGGGTCGCCTCAATACATTTTTCATTGCTCAATTTTTTATTCATTATACCCTTGAATATTACACCGTGCATGGATTTATTATACTTGTCAATATCAAATAATTCATAAATTCTTACGTTACAGCCATATTTGAATAGATAAAAAGTCATGTAGAACAAACGTAAGTTGAATTTAATAGTAGGCTTTAAATTAGGAAAGGAATTTTAGTAGCCTTCGTAGACCAACAGAGGAAGTAAGAACTGTACTAAAATGTTCCAAGATTCTTATCGATGTCACGGGAATTTATTGGTTGGGCACCAAATGACAAACGTTACGCCGACTGATTTATGTTGCCTGTGTCTAGATGTAGTCAAATTCTGTATTGTGATAATTATTGTAATGCCTAGGTCAGTATATTTCAATGTCCTCAAAATTTTTTTTAATATAAGAGGACGCAGCTCCAAATTCCTTTGCCTTCTTTTAAGACATCAAACGAAGCGAGAGAGATAGCCAACTTAGATATCAAGTGGTGACAGATGATAGTTGATAGGATTATATAATATGAAACAACCATATCAATAATTGAAACGACACAATAAGTCATTACGCAATTAAATCTGCCATAACAGTCTTGATGTAAAGATATAAATAAATTTATCCAGGTCAATATTCTCTGGTGGAACCGGACGGCTCGGTGCGCACGGTGGACTACGTCGCCGACTGGGAGACCGGTTTCCATGCCAACGTTCACAATAGCAAAGACAAACACTAAACTGTACCATTTCCATAGGAAACTACTATATAAATTTGTAATCACGTCCTTTAAAAATAAGTTAAGATTAATTTAATTGTATATATAGTAAAACTAATAAAGTAAGATCTCTTAAATCTTTTTCTTAATATCCCTTGAACCTAATTATGCGACTTTAGACAGCTTATTTGAGAATCTGGAGACAAACTCATATAATGATTATGGCTTAATCGCAACGCATGTCCTATAAATAATTCTGAAATCATACAATGCTGTATAACAATAATAGCAGTAAATACACTGGATGTTTGAAAGTTCTAAAACAATTGAAAGTTAAGAAGTCTAAAAAAAATTTCAAGAAAGCCATCATTTTTCCGAATTTCAACGTGTCAAAATCCGTTTTTAAAAAAAACAGAAATTAAAACAGTAAGTTCTTATTTCACGACTAGTCTAAACGGATCTTTTCAAACACATAAAGGAATGTAGATAAATCAAATTGATTATATTATATGTAATATATTGTAAGCTTTAATTTAAGTGAGTTGTATCATTCGCTCGATCATATTATGCAATGATTGATCGTCACAAATACCGTAAGACATATTCATTTCGTTATTTCCTACAAGTATGAATATAATCCAATTATTTTGGCATTAGTTACCTACGTAACGTAAAATTGCGAAAAAAAGTAACTACAATTTTTCTACTGTAGTAACTTTATCGAGATTCTTCTGATTGTGACCAAAAGACCTAACTTAAGAAACGGTAGCTCTCTGATACTACATGATAAGAGGAGAAAACCCAAGATACGATTTGAATAACTAACGATTTTAATTCTTTACTGAAATAACAGCTTCAAGTCTTTTAATTATTTCATACATTTTTACTTTCTTTATCATCATCATCATCATCATTATCAGCCTAATGTAGTCCACCGCTGGATTTTGTTTATGCTTAAAAGAAAACAAAACCCCCGAGTGTCAAAGTGACAGTTCTCTGATAATTGACAACTCCTAGTAGAAAATCACGAAAAACAGAAACATTACCTATTTATCGCATGATAACAACTATCTTATGATAAAAGTGCAGCCAGTTCGGTAATTAGTATATTTAAATTTTTACCATTACCGTGTTATTTATATGTTCACACGTTATTATTTTCATTTTCAATAAACTTCGTGGTAAACATGTCAATATCGTACATTCCCAGAGTTACGCAGGTAAATTTTAAGCAATTACTTGAATGTTATTTAAGAAAAATAAATGATTTTCTTAAGGTTATCCTCAACTTTTTTTAGTTAGATTCCGTGCAATTGGATGAGCAAGTTGAAGACTTATTTAAACAACTATTATTTAATGCTACCAAATTTCTAGAGGTTAGTATGTCTTCAGATTTTTCATGGATTCGATACATTTTGTGTTAAAAACATTGCATCCTTGATCAATTTTGCATCATATTACTTTTTCAGCCTGGAATTCTTCAGCCAATATTACCAGAGCTTGAATTGTTATTAAGAACTTGTATATTCAAGTACTCATTATGCGACAAGAAATGTACATTTGGCCAGGAAATGTTATCATTAAAATATGACACCACAAATCTTTCAAAAAGCAAATTGTATTGGTACTATGGTTATACAATAGGTTTGAGATATGTAAAAGACAGAGCCTTATATAGCTTAACATCAAATATAAAAGTGCAAAATTTTTGTACCAAATTAGAAACATTCCAATTAATAGGAGATATTTTTAACTTCTTGAGGTTTATACAAACTGGAAAGTATCCATTGTTGATAGATTTTATACTTGGGCTTGAACTTACAGCGGAAAAATTAGCAAGGGAAGATCTTACAGACCTTTCTTGGACTCGTGAACTACTGTGGCATAATCTTATTGTAAGTATTGCAGTCCAGAATTAATTTGGAAAAAATATAGCGGAATATTGTATAAGTTATTGTCAAACAACAAAAATTAATAGTGAGTTATTGCTGTACATTTTTAGTTTAAGAGATGGCCCCTAATGTAAGCATGTTGCTGAACACAATAAGTAAAATGTTAAATGCCTAATGTTTGGTTTTCAGGAATTAATAGGTACAGTGGTTTCTCTGGTCAATTTGTTTGGCTTAAGAAGAAAGCTGAGCAATGTTTTAAAATATGTTTGGTGGCGGAAACATGTGCGGTCTATTGGTGGAGCGAAATCAGCAACAATGACTATCAATACTGTTTGTGCTTGTTGCTCAAACAAACCTGTACTACCTCATGTGATGGGATGTTCCCATATATTTTGTTATTATTGCTTATCGGTAAGGCAATATAACAGATATATAATATATAATAAAATATTGACACTTGAATTATGACAAGATTTACAATTTATTTCAGGCAAACAAAGCTGCCGATCCAGAATTTGAATGTCCAAAATGTTATTATAATGGTAATAATATTACTAAATTTAACATGACATGATGGGAATACTTTAAATGGATGAATAATTGTCATAAACATGTCTGTAAATGGAACACTAAAACTTGGTTAAAAGTAATATGGTTGTGCAAGTAAATAAACGAGACTTAATTAAGTTTTTGAATATTGCTTTTCTTTAATGATTTCGTGTTTGCCGCCAGCAAAATTATGCATAGCATTTTTTTTACAAAAAAGTGCATCGGCTTCACTTTGAGTTGAAGCATTAAACGAACTAAATATTTTAATATGGCAAGGGATTGAGAAAAATGTCGATTTTAATATCGGCCACAACAGGGCATTGCGTCACTCTATTTAATAATAGATTCTAGTTTTAATTGGGTAGCATTAATTTATAAGCCCAAAAAGGAACTCCCGTTTGCACTTCATTATTGTTAATTCGTTCAGAGGTTTTTTTATCTTTAGCCGAATTGGCTTTTTTGTCTATAAAATTCGCTATGGTCAAACGTCAATGTTAATTGGTTATGCTTCTATTCTGACAATCTGTCATTGTCAGAAAAACTTCCGGTTGTCACCGAAGTTTCAATCTAATGAGCAATAAGTAGAAAATAATTATAGAATTTTGATAAACCGTACAACATTTTATATCAACATTTATAAGTATCGTTATGGAATTATAGGAATAGTAAAACAACATCCACAGAAATGGTTGTTTCACCGCAAAGCCCTGCTGGCGAAGCCCCAAATGTGCAAGGTTCTAAAACCAATATGGCGTCTAAACAAAGTTCTGTTGCCGATACAAGAGTTGAACTAGCAGAATTAGTAAAAAGAAAAGCCGAAGTAGCAGTGAGTTCAGATTCAATTTTAAGCATGAAATTTAATAATTGAGATATGTACTGATAATTCAAAATATAAATATGAAACCATTTGTTATTGTTTATACTTTATTTACTTACATGTCAGAAATGTTTATTTTTTTAGGAAACTTTGGCTAGTTTGGAGCGACAAATTTACGCTTTTGAAGGATCATACTTAGAAGATACTCAATTATATGGTAATATTATTCGTGGATGGGATCGCTACCTCACAACCAACAAAAGTACAAATTCTAAAGCTGATAAACGTAATAGAAAGTTTAAAGAAGCAGAGCGGTTGTTTTCTAAATCTTCTATAACTTCAATGGCTGTAAGTTTTAATAGTATTTTAATGTTACATTTATTTATTATGATTACATATAAGAGGTAATGAAAGAAACAATTGCTTGACCACAATATTTAT
Source organism: Papilio gigon (assembly GCA_027563995.1). NCBI lineage: Eukaryota > Metazoa > Arthropoda > Insecta > Lepidoptera > Papilionidae > Papilio > Papilio gigon. The sequence goes on from JAODUI010000029.1 coordinate 2,946,315, forward strand.
TACTATAATTTCTTGTAAGGACACTTTTTATGATTTTCTTTTGTTCATATGTGACAAGGAATAAATTAATAGTCTGAAATTATTCAATTCTTTCTTCTCTTTAACAGGCAGTTAGTGGACTTGTAGATCCAGCGGAAACCAAAAGTAAGATTTATATTATTATATCAAATTCTTTTCGCTTTTTTTTTCATTTACATAATAACTCTTTTTAACAGATGAGAGGAATAGTGAAACTGAATCACAGACAAATGAAGATTCATCGGATACACAATTGAGCGGATTAAACTTGGGCAACCTGAATCATACAACAATCCATGGATCTACAGAAAGTATTGCATCCAAGCCATCTGGGAAACAACACACAAACGGAGTCATAGAAAAAGCAATGAGTCAAACGAAACAAAGCGCAACACAAAAGATGGCATCTGGTATGCTACAGAAGTCATTTAACAGTGATACCAAAATGCTCTCAGCGGTTGGATTGGACAGTCGACCGGGTACTCCGAAGGACAAAGATTTAACTCTTGGGATTGCCAACAAAGGAGATACAACATTGAACTCATTGAAGCATAAACTTGCTAACAGCAGTAGTAACAATGTAAAGAAAAATAACAATAAGAAAGCAAGACATAGATAAATAACAAGATATACCACATTCAGTGCCTCCAACTCATCAGGTGAGACCATTTTCATACAAAGAATTTCATACAAAAAAATAGTAGCTGCATAGAACTTTAAATCAAATAAAAAAAATTGATTGCCTTACCTTCACTGCCAAATGTGAATGTTATTGTGAAATGAAAATAAACAATTTTAAGAAAAAGTTTAATCATTAATAGTTTTATTTTCCTTTAATCTTCAACTTTCTCATTATAATCTTTGGCTTGCCTTAAAATTACATAATTTAATCTTGTCTGGTATTAATTGATCTTAGAATAGTTTGCTTGATCCTTGACTCTGAAAATAAAGTAATCAAATAAAGTACTGTGTTTTAATTATTACATTACCCATCCAATTTGTCTCACCATTAGGAATCTCTACATACTCAATGAAACAAACTTTTTCATATACCACCACTATAATTACCAGCATCGAAAAACAATTGAGGTTTTATTCATATCCGAATAAAAGTATCACAAACCACACACCATATCTTAATAGCATTAATAGTTAATATACTTACGTTTTAAGACTTGAGGCAAATCTCTAATTGGCCCGCAGTACCTCACCGATACATAAAATATTAACGGTAACAATGATATCACTCCAGCACTGCAGAGAAATACAATCTCCGGAGTTATTCTTAGTTTACAACAATTGAAAGTCTTGCTCCAAATACTTCTGGTAGCATTCATCTAGGAAAGATAAACAAATATTATTCAAAACAAATCTATTTCATTATTTTCTCTATTAATCTATTGTCATATCTCATCAATTTCAAGTTAAAATTTATAATCTGCAATTATTTTGATTTGTGTAATGTTAATGAAAAAAAACTTACAGAGTCAACAATATCCATACAAACATAATCCACTCCGATAGAATCAGTGCTTAGAGTTTTATAGAATGAATCCAACTGAAGATAAAATTGCATACATTTTTCGCACACTGTATTATTGTTTTCCGGATCAAAATTGTTGGAGAAACAGTTCATTGTGTCATTGAATAATTTAATAAAATGGTTTATATCATTTTTTATTACAGGTTTATTTTCTGTCCAGTTGAAGCAATCTAAAAAGAGATAAAATTGAATACATTGAAATAATAAACTTTATATTATAAGATCCCATTCAACTTACTATTGCAATTCCCCTTTTCCCAAACTGCTGAAATGCTATCATGATATTGCAATACCACATTTAATCTATCATTTGACATAAAGACAGATCTGCACGATGTACCATTAATAACAGTTTTAAGAAGCTCTTGATATTTGTTATGGAAACAAACATAATGATCAATGCATTTTTCACACAATCGTACTGGTCTAGCATTTAAAATTGAGCACATTGTTAAATTAGATGCACTCTGTGAAAACGATTCCAAAATTTCATAACATTCTTTTGGATATGAATACATGTCTTTCTCGAGTACTGTATTGAACGATTCGTGGTTTCCATTGTACCTGAAAACATTTCATTATCAAAAAAGCTTTGTAGTTCAACATGTTCTTTAAATTATTTGTACTTCATTTTAGAAACTTACAATGCAGAAAATCCCTCGTAGTAATTTTCTTTCGCACTTACAGACCAGTATACATTCAAATTATACGGATAAAGAAAAAATAGAACGTAGAATTTTATTACAATCCCATATGTACTTAACATGGTAATGAGTTCACAAATTGATATCTGCACCGAAAACCAGATGTTATAAAATTTAACAATAATTATAAGATATTAATTGTGTTATGTATTTAGAACATTTTTTTAAAAACCAATTATACATTTATTTTCTTTTTTCTTGACATGGATTTGGTCAATTGTCAATTTAAATGACAGTGACAGATGGCCACAAATATGTTTCACATTTTTATAGTCCAATCAAATCGATTAATTGAATTTATATTTTTTTATATGTTTTAAGACCTCTCACCTTTAAACTTTTAAAATTCGGCATTTTGTGATCATTACGTGGTATCAATTTTTATTGATAAATGATTCGGCGGTCAAAATGTACGATTGCACTTTTCTTAAACTTTACGTTTTAAAACGGCAATAAAATACACTTGTCATTAGCCTGTTGCTTTTCAATTTAATGTCAAACTGATAAAAACAACAACAAATACCATCGCTATTGCAATAATTTACTATTACAACAGGAACAATATTAGTATTCTAATGAAGTTAAATTACGAACGCATTACAATACAAAATACATTTTTATAAGTAGTATACATTTTTAAGTGTAAATGTTGTATACAAAAAAGGTTAAGAATATTAATGGAGATGGAAATCAGTGAGCCTACACCTGAAGCTTTACAAAGAAAATTGTATTTTTTACTTGAACAATTACAAGACATGGCACGAGAATTACCACCGTAATTATAATTTATTATTATTTTGCTTCTTAACATTATTATAAATTCTTTAAAAGAACTACAAAAAAAATATTTTTCAGAAAGTACCAAATGAGAGTCCCCATCGAATTACTATCTGGATTAGCAAATTGCCTACTGAATGATACTATTTTTGAGATTGTAAAAGGATTAATGGAAATTCAACATGTCACTGAAAAACATCTTTTCCAGCAAAGGTTACAAATAATTAACAAACATACAAGTAAGATTTTAAATTTTAGAAGTATAATTCATAAACTAAGGTTACAAAAAAGAAGAAGCATATTACGTATTTTAATTTTTCTGTAAAAGCAAAGACTTGATTTGATGTTGCTGCTTGGTAGTGGAATAGAAAAAAAAAGGTTTCAAAATTTTGAATATAAACATCTTTAAATTTTTACAGTGGAAATACAAGAAATGATGAAAAATACTGTTCCCGAACAGCAAGAAGTTCAGAAAACTAATTTATTAAGGAGGCACAAGGAGGAACTAAAACAAACTGATATGAAATTAGTCCTACAATTGGATCAAAAGGTAAAAAATAATAATGCAAACACCCAAAGACACTGTTCAGTATTTACTACTAAATGTATTCTCTTTTAGGTTAGTGACCAACAAGATACATTGGAAAAAGCAGGTGTTCCGGGATTCTTTGTGACTAGTAAACCAATTGAAGTGAAGGTGCAAATGTATCTACTAGACTTTATATTGAGATTAAGTAAAATGGATATTCCACAAGTTGTTGGATAGTATTAAATTATTATTATATATGTTGACTTTTATTTCACCTGTATCTTTTAATATGAACTTGTGAATTAACAATCAGGGACAATGATCATTATATTCCTCATCAGCCTTAGGTCACTGAATGTAGGCCTCACCCATTGAATGCCGTGGCAATTGTTACTGTGCCACCTGCATCCAATACACCTTGGCCAAGTGATTTGTCTATTGTAAGGGAGGGATACTTACCTTGCGTTCACACATGTCCTGTTATGACATATATAGAAATAGTTTGTTTCATTCCTTAATAGATAACTGATATTAATGTGGTCATTAATTCATGTCCATTTTTTTATTTGAATGTTTCTTTCAAGGGATACTTTAAATAAAAGAATATGTTGTGCCTAAAATTGTAATCGAGGCGTTTTTACAAAGTTAATTGTTTAGTACAAATATCACCTCTATTCCTTCTACTTTTGGTATGTCAAAGGATTTTTAAAAATACTATTACAATGTTACATTTTTTTATAACTGTTAATATTAAAAAAAAATACAAAGTGTAGATACAAACAGACAATGAAAACATGTTTATTTGTGATTTTAAAAAATAAAACGAAAAACTTGTCTTAAATATGACATATAATTTTGTTTTTTTTTTATTAACATGTCTCATGCCACTACGAGTTATTCGTCCACGTTCACTTATTTATTGAATCACTCGACAAAAACTAGTCTAGTATCACACAATAATATTGAACACTAACTAAATGATTACATTTCACAAAATACCGTTAGTTACATCTTAAATACATATGTTATAAATAAAATTGTGCTTCTAATTTCGATTAACTTTTTATCAATAAATAATTATGAAAATATTGTTTATACATTAACCATCACCTAATAAATGTACTTTTTGGTTTTGTAATTTGTAAAATCTCAAGTGTTATAAGGTTATACATTTTATCAATTTGTTTTTATTTTAAACAGTATTAGATATAAAACCTACATTGAATAAAACAGAAAAAATGACAGTTGAAAAGAAAAATAAAAAAGTTTTTTTTAATGTTTTTTTTACTAAGTTGTGCAATATTTAAATTGTATGCGTTTAAAATCACATTTGCAATATTTATCTCAATATACTAACAGAATAATATAAATTAATTTTGTGCATAAAACAACTTACTGTATTTTAGTTATATGATTAAATATAATTTTATCAAACAGACTCCAAGCAGCAACAATTTATTTTTCACACATATAACCTTAGAATATAAAAAAATCCTTACGCGGCAAACGGTCTCTTTGTTACACTTTATTTGTACGCCAATTAGTTCCATATTTCACCGCAAGATGGCGTTGCCTTTATATTTCCGGACAGACTATAAATACAGTTTAAAAACAGAACACAACATTTGGATTAACTTATCTATAGTTTACTGTTTTTATGTTTATTATAAATAAAAAATAACAAAAAAAAAAACAAACAAAGTAGTAATTTACACTAATTATACCATCAGTATAAACCGAATTTTAATTAATGAATCAATGAGTTAATTATTCATAACGGTATTAATGGTATAATTAGAAAATTACATATACATAGTGAGAAAGTTATTTCTTTTCAGTCCCATAGGAAGAGCCTTGGCTGATTTGTGTGATGCCAATTGACTTCTGTAGCAGGATGTAGACTGAAAAACAATTTATATAAGTTAAAAATAAACTAACCTGAAAATACTATCAAAAAGAACGTAGCACGAAATAAAAACCATGGAATAACAATTATTTAAGTGGTAATTAGTTGCTAATGACGAAAATAAACGTTTTTTTGCTAGGTGTCACATTAATTTGTTAGAGAAATATAGGAAGGAGGTTGATGTAAGTCATAAGGCTTTATCACATATTTGAAACTGTTAATAAGAGGTTAATTATTATAATGCAAATGTTTTGTCTGTTTGATGCTGCGTGAGGCATTAGTAAAGATTTATGTCCAGCTGTGTGCAAATGAAGTCTGATCAGTGTTACGGGCAACTGGCAATTCACCTTTAAAATATACTAGTGAGAAAAATTAAACTATTTTTGTGTATTGCTAATGTTTGTCACTAGGAGGCATTTACAGTTTAATCAGGTGGCCAACATTGGGTGCTTAGCCTATACCTCGTTTAAGAGTAACAATTCTCGAGGGCTCTAATAGGTGCCTTAGCTCGGGCTGTTACAATCCGAACCGTTTGCGATGTTCAACTTTTAAAAAAATACCTTGGCCGCAAACTCCGCCCCTTCTCACAAATTAACTAATAAAGAGCCAAAACCAGGGTAATAGTCAAATGCAATTAATCGTTTACCTGCTGTGACCACTGACCGACTTTTTTCGCACGAACACATTTAAAAACTGCATTCTATTCTCTATGCCCGCGTCGTGGACTCAAGTGGTCTTCAGGCGACTGTAGCTCTGAAGGTTGAACACCGCGAACGGACGCGTCGGTACTTCAATATTATAACCGGATTGAGAGAACTTAAAGTACTTACAAGCAGCAAGTATGGCGCCTCCGATGGTCAAATGAAGTAGTTTCCCACTGAACAGCAAGCCGATCAGATAGTACAGCATCGGAGTCAGAGTGACGATCGCCCATCCTAACGTATTGATGAGAGAGTACACGCGGGGTGGCCTTTGGAAACTCTCAATTCTCTCGACGCCGGACTCCGTGAAAAAGTCGCCCGTGTTCAAGAACGAATCCTGCATCTTATCCTGGAAACAAAGATCAATACTTTAAACAAAGTAATGTTTGAATTATTACAAATAAGGAGAATAAATGACCCAGTATCATTGATTTTTTTTTTAATCATAAAGTCTTATTATAATAAATTTATACAATTTTTTTACATACATTTAATGAAAATTACATTTGCACTAAATACTTGATTTTTTTTTAATGATAACAGATTTTTGGTAATCAACTAATAGTTCTTTTACCACCCAAACTAAACTCAAGGATTATACCAGGATATGGTCGACAATAGTCGAATAGCGGGATTCGAACTCTCTATCACGTGATCGGAAATCCGTGCCCTTCACTATTAGACTAATGGCGCTTCCATTAATTTGCTATTGGCATTCCATTTTTTTATGGAGTCTAAACTAACTCTTGACCACGATCCCACCCGTAGCCAAGTGATGATGTTGTCGAAATATGGTACGTGCTAGTTTTGTAAATGCCTATTCAATCTACTCTTGAAGGCCCCCCCAAATCATACTTCTACTACCACTACTACCATAATTAATATATTTTACAATTGAGAATACATTACATAGAAATAAACAAGTTGTACCTTTAAAATTATCATACTATATTTAAATTAAACATCACCAGGTACATACTGTTGTTTTACATTTGTTTCCTTGTACTATACGTCATTTGTTTGTGTGAATATGGCACGCGCCGCCACCCGCGTCGTTAAGTTAACTCATACAACGTCCGGTTAGTAATACGATGCATATCAAATAACTAATAATTTGAAAATTTATTCCACCATCATACAAGATAACTGCGGAAGGCGGTAGACCGCATACTGTGGAAGGCATTCGGAAAGGCCTATGACCAACAGGGGCTGTTGATGATACAATATACGTTCTAATGCCGAAGTTAAAAATACAGATAAACAGATATAGTGAGAGAAGATTTTCCCTCGTAATTTTTCGGAGAACTTTGTATTTATTGTACTCTTTCAAATACTTCCGTACCCATCTAAGAAAATCAGATTATTCATTTTGACATTTGACACTAAACAATAAAGTTCAATATTAATTGATATGACAATGTAAAATGTCACTTATTTAATACGACCATTCATTTCAGTTCGTATTCCGATAAAGATACGAGATTTCGCGAAGGACAATAATTTCTCACTACATCTGTACTAACTTTTGTCTTCGCTTCCAATAAACCGAATATAAAAGATCCAAGTTGGGATCTTATGCCAAAATTATACCAAATCTCTGTAATGATCGCATTAATTTTAATGAAGCTTTAAAAATTACTTTGTACAAAACAAAAAAAAACCTTATTAAAATCGATAAATGTCTTCTGAAATTGTAGTTTTTATTCCGACAAATAAGGTAATAAAACGTATTTCTATCGTGGTCAGATTTCTTATTCTTATACGTCTATTAAATATGTATTCTCAACTGTACGAAGTGGGTTATAATGATAGTCGATAAAATAACTGACAAATATGTTTGTATTTAGTTGATTTAAAAACGTTTTACTTTTAGAATACTTCGATTTCTACCAAAATTGACTTGTGGATTATTTGTATTTTTCAAATACGTTAAACCAAAGCATTGGAAACCCTAATAACAATCCAAGCAAGAGTTAGAAGGGGAAGCATCTATCATGTACTAACGTCCGTCCCTAAAAGATTTTTCACTTCAATAAACCAAAAATAATGTAATATACAAAAAATATTTTCTCTGTGTTACTATAAATTTAGACCAAATTATAAATGATTTATTAACCTTAACGACGAACAGATCGTGCAGCCATTTTGATGCGTCAGCTTCGTCCTCGGGAACATCTTCGACGGGTATGCGCTGTATGTACAGGTGGGCTCGCACTGGCTTGCCGTATAATAAACTCAGTAACGTCGGCGGAGGCTGGAAATTACAACCATCTCTGTGCAAAGTTTTCATCATTTTATGCGTAAATTAAAAAATAATAACTATTTGTTTTTTTTGGAAACAAATTAACGACTCTCATGTTTTAATATATTGGGTCTCCAAAAATACACTTTTAAAGTGAGTTTGCAAAATTAAACCTGGCTGACAAAATTAGGTCTTGAAGAATGCCGATGAAATTAAAAAAAAATGTTCCAATTTCGACATATCAAACTAACAAATGGCTTATAAATACATGTGTTCAAAACGTTATCACTAACGAATGTTGTTCTTATACATCAGTGTTACAATGGATCTGATTGTGGAACAGGTTTCACAATGATCAGACATCGTTCCGTACAAAGCAGTCAAGATAAATAGGCCTTGAACCAAAATAAACTGATAGCAATTAACCGTTAACAGGACTTTATGCAACAAACATCAATAAAACACATCGTGGAAAAACTCGCTTAATGGACTTCGATCTTGCCAGTTCAATTACTAAAGAGCCAACAAAATAAAAATAAATTTCATAAACACGTCAATGCGAAGTCAAAAGACGTAAACTATTCAAAGATTTGTATTTATCGTCTTTAACAATTAACCTATTTTGTTGAATCATTTATTTCCTTGTTATGAAACCACCGTTATGGCCATTTGTTTATAGAAATAAATAATAACAAAAAAATGATCAACCTAAAATACATTATGATACACAAAAATGACGCGTGTTGTTTAGGATGCTAAAGGAGGACGACCGCATACTGTTAAAGGCATTGAGAAAGGCCTATGTCCAGTAGTGTGCAGATAAGGGTTGACGATGATGATGAAAAATGTCGCAAACAAGAATTTGAGTTGGCACGTCCGTCCTAACCTCGGGTACTAATATTTTACAACTTACCTTACAGTCCCGCTCGAATGCCAGCTGTATATTATAAATAGCGGGTATTTTGCCTCGGAAGTACTGTAAGCTGGTTGTGAAGCCCCGAGTGCGTGGAGTCAGATGATGCTTGAGCAGTGGTAAGTTTTTTTCCTTAGCGAACTTCAGTGAGGCTTCGTGCTTCGTTGGCGTGTACCGTGTCCCTTCCGGAGTCATTAATAGCTAAAAATGATTTGTTTTTAATTTCATACTATTGAAATCTTTGTTAATTAAAATCTTATAGAATGTTTAAATATTAAATGGACATGTCAATAGTATGATTGTTAAGGGTACTGATTGACGATAACTTGGTCGAGAGTGTTCACTGTAGATTATTGTCATAAACCATATTTTAAAACAAGTCTAGAGTTAAGTTGAATTGGTGAAAGAAATATTAGGAAATAAAAAGAAAATATTTTAATGTTTAAAAAAAATGTTGATAAAATTTAACTGAATGCAAATTAAAACTAAATTCAAGAAACTAACAATTAAAGGACCATGCCCAGACACATAATTTAAAAAAAAAATTGTAGTTGTTTTTGGTCTTCATTAGGTAAAAATACATTAAGCTACATCAAATCAATTTTTGTTTGTTCCTGTTTGTACAAACAGGGCTAATATTATTAGTTTTATCTTTTAACAATTTTAATAACATCTTATCTCAATGTTATATTGATACGCGTAAATAATCCACTCACCCACACTGGATCCGGGTAGTCACAAAGCTCTGATATTTGTTTCTTTATAATCTCCTTATCTTTCTCAAACGATCTCTCCAAGAATACAAACTCGGAAAACTTCCACATCCAACCTATAGGTGGCATGTATTGTATTGCTTTTTTTGCATAGGCCTTACAGTTCTGAAACAAATTTAAAAAAAAAACTGTCTACAATTCACATACGTGTAGACAGAACATCATCCTATCCTTTTTCCTACGGAGGGTCGGCACATCTCTATCATCCGTCATATCTGAACTCGCATCCTTCTTACGTCTATCCTTTTTCAAACAATCTATCCACACCTTCGGTCTTCCTCTTCCTTTATAGCAATCTACATTCAATCTCATCACCTATTTATGTGCTTATCTCTTCGCATGTTCATACCATTCAAATATACCGACAGACCAGAGACAAGAAACAATTAATTTATTTTCCTTTCTAGATCTTGAAATCACTCTGAAATCTTGATTACCTACGCTCAGTAAACACAATAGTCAATTATAAAGACATCTGTAAACACCAAACATACTATTTGTCTGTTTTCCAGAGTCCAGACTAATAAATTAGCCCTATCAATATTGTTAAATAAGGTTGTCGGGACAACGACCCAAACCTACAGTAGCACGCGCCGATAACGTGGCTAGTAAATTATATATATTATCAATTATGCCAAATTAGGTAATAGCGATTATAATTAAATTCGTGTCATGTTCCCTAGTTGAAACAAAGCTTATTGTCTAATGTTTTACTATCATATGCGTAAAGCGGAACTTTGGGTAGAATCATTTAGATAACGCTAGGTCTTCATCCCTTCATAGCCCACCAACGGCGTCGTAACGAAACGATCTGAACCATCGTACATCGTGCGCACAGCAAAGGAGTGGAACAAGTTACCGGCGTCAGTGTTTCCGTCCAAGTACGGCCTTCAAGCAGAGTGAATAGGCACTTACTAAACTAGAGCGTAACATCTTTCATCCACATTATCACTTAGCATCAGGTGAGATCGTGGTCAATAGTAAGTTTAGTCTTCAAAAAAAATCGATCTGTATTATAACAACTTTAATAGAAGTTTAGAAAAAAAAACTAAGAATTAGTTATTCGAAGCGTGAAGGCCAGTGCTTGCATTAATCATTTGATACCACATGTTACTTTGATTGAGGTATTCAATTATATGTTTTATTTATACTACTATTATATAGAAATGATAATTTATAAATATATGTAATTGTAATTATAAATTATAATTTTTTTAAATAAAATCACGACGCAAATCTATGTAACATAAAACAATTGATTGCCAAAGAATACAACTTTAAAGAAATAAGATAAGAAACTCCTTGATCGGCTGCGGTCAACGATCTAGGTCGGTTGGTGACTGGCTGAATGGAAACTCCAATGAGACTCCGATCCGTTATTGTCGCGTTAAAAGCAACAATATACAAAACGTTGCAGTAAAGCATAACATTTCAAACTGATGACTCTATTCATTTTTGTTCAACAGAAAAAAAAACAGATTTAACTGTAAAAATAACGAACCCAAAGTAAACGTTACGTAGAATAACAACTTTGAAAAAGTAAATTATTAAAAACAGATTGTTAACAACATTGAAATATAAACTTTGACCTGAGTTATTGAATAATAATAATACAATAGGAAATAAGTTAATTTATTCTTCATGCATACATTTTTGTATGACGTCTTACTTTGTATAACACATTGTCAGTAACAGCATGTTGATGAATTAATGAACACGTTAGTGTATTTTAATTAATTTGACCATTTATTTTATAATTATAATGTTGTATATACCAAAAATTATCCACGTCGCCAAGCGTAACGTTAATTTCTCTTATTTATTCTAAGAAAGTTTCAGCGAAATTTAAAAAAAAAAACAAATCTGAATACTGTTATTTGTACATCTTTCTAAAACTACGTAGATAATAAGGAATTCATTTTTTTTTAATCTACGAAACCGATTAGAAAAAAAAATCGCGTTTATAACGTGTAACGGAGTATGCTGTGCGCTGAATCACTATTTTGTACTTTAAGATTGCTTATTTTTACATACAACTTACGCAAAGTGTAGAATCATCAAGTGATAGGTACATTGATCTCCTGCGCAGCAATATACAAGCTACATTACAAACAAATCTATTTAAAGAGACGGCTATGAAGTGTGTGCGCTACAAGCGTTCTTAGATACACATTCTATTGAACGTTTCTCTCTCTTTCTACAGATATTTTGTATCCTGGAATTATACAACAATCAGAAAAAAAAATAGAATTTCCCGCATAATTAAAAACAGACTAGATTGAAACAACATTTATATATTTTTTCTCCTTAGACTGGGGTCTGGTGTCCAAACTAGGATACCCTGTGTTATAATGTTAATTAGCTTAGAAAAACATTTTAATTCATTGCAAATAACTATACAACTTAACTCCTCCGATATGTAATTATTTAAAAACATTATTTTTAATTTATAATATAAAGAAACAGAACGATATCTGTACAAGTAATGTTTTGTTAACATCGTGTCCTTCATTTATTACGAGATTAATTATTAATTCATGATTATTTTGTTAGAGTGAGACAATACGACACACGCGTAAGTGTACCTTTTAAATACTTAGAAGCTAAGAAATACGTTTATTCAATGCGCAGGAGCACAAGGCGCACGAGTCGACGTCAAGGTCAACAACACTGTTTACGTCCACAATTATAACTCATGAAGTATGCCCATAACTTTAAGGTGCTGTCTACTTCACCATAGACTATACAACTTTTTACTATATTTAACTCATAATATGACAACCAAACAATATGACACTATTGCATCTGTTAGTACAAATGCCCAAACTATGGAAAAATACAAAGATTTGATCCAAAAAAAAAAAACTACGTAATTGTTTATTTCTTTCGAAAATATCAAAATATCAATTGTAAATTATTAGATTTACTTCAAATAATGATCGATAAATCAATATTATGTTATTAAGATTATTTGTATTTAATAATATAAAACAGATATGTCCAATTTTAAAACAATAACAACTTAAATTGAATGAAATTATAATCTTCAGGTGATATTGGAAATATATGAAAATCACAAAACATTTCGGAATTTTACTATAACTAGTTTATAAATGTTAGAACTTATGAGAGTTCATACTTTTATAGTAACGTGCCTACATAATCAATCTTCCACGACTCAATGTTCAGTAATTTTTAAATTTTACGAGCTCTAAAGATGTCGCAAATAGATTTTATGCAGTATCGATAATCGATTTTTTTTTTAATTCAACACTTTACAAATACACTTTGGGCTCTTAAACCTTGAAATGTAACTTTGCGTAACTTGGAACATGTTCAGGTATGTACACACGAGAAAAACTTAAACCAACAAAAACTATCTTAGAAATTAAATATAATATGATAATAAACCAAAGAAGCTAAATATTACTTCGTAGTTTTGTTTTATATTAACTATCAAAAATTAATATGTTAAGTCTTTAGTCGACAAATTTAATTACTCCTTTAATCACTGCGATAATAAAATTCAAGATTACTACTAAAATTGAAGAACACAACGTCCTACATTTATCTATTACTTAGCTTCCTGTATTAGTTAGTAATTAGTATTCTAAATACAATCAATCCACGTCCGTATTGATATAAATAAATCAAACGTTACGTCTAATGTTTTATCTATCATAGTCCAATGCAATTTTTTATCGAGGGGCATCTTCATAAAGATACGCCTTCTGGGGGAATGAGACTGTAATGTGAGATTCCTAACTTCACTAAAACCGCCTCAGTAGCCATTCGAAAATGCAACTGCGAGGGTCTCGGGATCTCCAAAGGAACGAACACAATATAATTTACCGCCTTTTGTATTTATATTTCAATATTAACATATGAACATAAATACTTCTTGGTAATAGAAACTAAACGGTGATACTTGGCCGGTTGGAATACGCTACAAGGAACAATAAAAAACATTTATTATTAGACGCATCTATCGTCAGTCTTTTGTTTAAATATTTACCTTGATTATTTCAATAACCTGATAATTGATTAAAAAAATCTTTGTCTACGTTACATGTTTGTACGGCAACGTTCAGTGACTTTTATTTGGACTTTTGTATTACATCACAAGTGACCTTGGAATTTTGACCTTGAGTCGTAAATTACAGATATTTTTAATTACCTTATTGTACGTTGCTTGTTGATTAAAAATAGTGCTAGTTGCGTCTAGAAAATTTTAATTCGAAACGGTTTTTTGTTTAATTTCTGGTCGGTAATTTTAGATTTTCAGACGTACAAGTCCTTTACAAATATTTATATGTATGGTAATTTTTAGCACTAAAAAAGTACGCGGTGCTCAACAATTATCTTAAGCGATTTAATCTATTTTACAACGTTCAAAATTTTAGATCAGTAAAATTCACAGCCGGAGTATGCACTTTATTTACATATCATAATTATCATATAAGAATATTTAATAATCATTATAACTTCGCAAATTACAATGCGTCGTGTCACCAAGTGAGATAATGAACAAAAAAAATTATTATATATAACTGCAGCCAAGTTTGGTGATAGGAAAATGAATCTCTAAGCTTAGGGTGGCAACCACCTGAACTTTTCCATTTTCAGAACACGGACTTAACATCAAATTTGGATAAGGCGAAAAAAGTCAATGCGTATTTTTTCTTTTAATCGTATAACACAATAAAGTCAAAAGTCAAAAAGTTTAAAACATTTTAACACCGGCAGCCCTATTCATACTTCATACTCCGACTAGCACGTCCGGCCACGCATGCTATAACGGTCTATTCGGGACGGAGTACACGCAACGTTAGTTTGTTAATAGCTTTAAACCAGAAACACATAATTGGCTTGTGTTGTCTTGGAAACATTAACATTTCATATTTATTCTACATAAATTTATATAAACCCATATTGTATCAGCTTTTGCCGGCGTTGTCCGCGTGAAATTAAAAAAAAATGAGCCAAACACTATAATCTATTTCTGGGTCAAATTTCATCCATATCCATTTATCCGTTTTGGAGTTACCTTATAAAAACCATCCATACATCCATCAAACCTTCACATTTAATATGAGTATGATTACTAAAAATAGAAAATCACTGATCCAGTCCGAATTCAATCCTGGACTCTGAGATTAAAAGAAAATAATAGAAGTCAACCACATATATAAATTTATCTATGTCAAGTAATTACAAGATTACGGAGAGTATAATTTACAAAGGTAGATAAGGATATCAAATTTGTTATCAATACCTATTATACTGTTATTTGTAGGGACAAATAACAGTATCATACAGATATTATTTCACCTGCAAGCTTAACTAACTGTAGGGCATTTCAATGTTAATTAGAATTTAATCAATGAAAGCATCAAATTACAAATTATTCGTGGTGCTATGTAAAACAGCAACATCATGTACATGTTAAAATAACTGACCATTTTAAAGATATAGTATTTTTTAAGCCCATTGAAGGTTGAGAGCAATCTATTTACCTTAATGTTATAAGTATTTTGAAAACACTTACCCCTAAAACCCGTAATCCATCACAAAACTGCCAACCCATCAGCCAGTCTATCTCGTAGCTGTGGTTCATAATGAGATATCCATGTTCCTTCCCATAATATTTATTGTACTCATCTTTTTTCACATACAAAGATACTGTTGTGCCTGACCACCATTCGGACATGAAAACTAATTCTGGAATAAAATATATTTTAAACATAGCTGATATGGAGCTTGCTAATGCCACATATACTATTAAAATAATAATAGTAACAAAATGATAAGTAAACATTATAGGTTACACTAGAAACTTCCTAAATTTTTGTACATGTTAAAGCATCTTTATTAAGAAATTGAAATGTTCATTAATTAATATATTGTACGAAAAAGATAGTAGCAGAAATGAAACCATTATACAATTTAATAAAAATAATACTTACGACTGTAAAATGAGTATGAAAGATAGTAATTAATTTTTCTGTACAATGCTTTATTAAATGGCCTTAAACCAAAATAAAATATGGCCTGAATAAAATTGAGTATCAAGCCAGATGTAAAATATGATATAGCAAAACACAAGTGTACAACTGTAGATTGCTTCAAAATATTCAAATAGCACATCATTCTGTTTTCAATTACATCTACTGTTATAAACCTGGAACAAAACAATCAATACAATCTTTCATTTAACAAGGAAACATGAATAATTAAAAAAAATATAAAGAATGACTTAACCACGGAATCAATTGTAAAAGTAAATTTTGAATTTAAGTCACTAGGTCATGAAAAAACATTGTTTTACTTATTACTTAATTTTTTAAACGAAAGAAAACAGACAAATATGAAGCGCAGATACCGGCTGAATAACTTCGCAATTTGATCCAGTAATAAGGAGTAAAAATCTCTTCCGTTTCTTAGAACCTTGTTGTTATTTACAATACAAATTAAATTTGAATATTAATAAGAATATTTCACCGGATTAGGTTAACAAGTATACTTACTGAAAATTGATATAAAACTTTAATATTAAAAGTATTTTACTTTTAATAAAAAACCGTTTCCGTGAACTAGAATTTCAACATTTCAAATAATTTTATAGTAACTAAACAATAAAAAGTATTCAGGATGCAACTCTACATCAAAATATATGTAACAACTCGATTGGACATACTATACTACATTACATAGATATAAGATACAAAGAGTATAGCATAGATATCATTTTCCTCGTACTATTGCTACCTATTACTACCAACTAATAGTAATGATTTAGGGATGTTCAAGTGCGTTGTACGTTCACAATTTTTCTTAAAAAATAAATTAGCATTCAACCACGATTTCATCTATTATGAATTAAGATGTGGTGGAAAGTTGGCATTAAGTACTGATTAGATTTTCCTTTAGTTTTGTAACGTGAATTTCGTTGCATTTTAAATACACATAAAGAAAAAAATGTAAAAACAGACAAACTGCTTTTCTTATTTAAAAGTCATGTGTGTTAAAATGAGTATGGAATATATGTACACACGGCTAAGTAATAAAAATAATGGTTCAAAATATATTGGATACTAAAATACACGATTCGGTTAAATATAATGTTATAAAACATCGATAATTTTTACTTTTTGTAGCTTCTATCTATGATTTATATGTAAAACTAAAAAAACTATTTAACAAACTAGGAAGCCTTTTACAATTTTAGTTAATGTTCTCGAATACGCCAAAACAGCGGAATGTTTTGGCGTGCCAAACTGGACGATAACGACTGAGATGTTTTCTTTGTAAAGTCTAAATCTTGCTAAATCTAAAATAGAGATAACATATAGAAATATGTTTTTCTCAATTTCTACGTACACAGAAAATTGATCAAAACATCTACTAAAATTCTACTAACATATTCTACTTAGGTACATCCCTATGGTGATTTTTATAGTTGCAAGCATAAAAAAGTTGTTTCAAAAATTGGAAGGTACATCATTTTATGTCTAAAAATAAAAATAGTCGTCAAACAATATTACGTATCTATAACTTGCAAATAAGTAATTTAAAAAGTAAAAATTTTTATAAACTGAAAATTTAAACTATAAAAGTACAATGCACTTAAGATGGCAATTTTGTTAAATGATTATGGCTTTGACATTGACAAACGAAAATGTCAATAAATCATGAAATTCTCTATAAACCTATTTGAAATGCTATACAAATCGGAATCATCCATAATAGTCATTGTACTTGAATAAAAATATAATTTTGGACGACAATCTATTGCTGCTTTGTTTTTGGTACTTATACATATTACTGTTTAAAATATATGATAGGTTATATTGCTTCAAAAGTAATGATGCACAATTAGTGACAGTGATAGCGGCAATTATTTTTATATATAAGAATGTCGTTAAGAAAGTGTACTAAATTATATAATAAATTAAGTCCGTTTAGCGGTTTAACTACAAGTAAACGTAGCTCTTCGAGTAAAGCGACTGTATTAGGCATTGAAACCTCTTGTGACGATACCGGTTGTGCCGTAGTGAACAGTGAAGGTATTATATTGGGGGAATTTTTACATTCGCAGAATAAAATTCATGTGAAGTATGGTGGTGTGAATCCAATAAATGCTTGGGAGCTTCACCGTGATAACATCGAATCTGCCGTAAATAAAGCTTTAGATGATGCTACAATAGGTATTAACGAAATTGATGCAATAGCTGTTTCCACAAAACCTGGTCTTTTGCTAAGCTTAATGATAGGTGTGAAATACACAAATTTTCTTGCCAAAAAATATCAAAAGCCAATTATTCCCATACATCATATGGAAGCTCATGCCTTAGTTGTGAGGATATATTATGATATACCATTTCCTTATTTGGCATTGTTGATATCGGGAGGACATTGCCTCTTAACTGTTGTTAATGATATTGATAATTTTTTATTAGTTGGCCATACTTTAGATAATGCACCTGGTGAAGTGATGGACAAAGCTGCTAGGAGAATGAAGTTGAAGAACATGCCTGAGTATTCACTTGTTTCTGGAGGTAGAGCAATAGAGTTAGCTGCCAAGAATGCTACAAATCCATCCATGTTTGAATTTCCTATACCATTACAGAGAAATAGAGACTGCAATTTCAGTTTCAGCGGACTAAAAGATTCACTGGTGCGGAAAGTAATAAAGAAGGAATCTGAACATGGATTGATGGGTGATGAAATTGTTCCTGAAGTGTACAATTTGTGTGCATCTTTTCAGACCAGTATTACAAAACATTTAGCACACAGACTGGAAAGGGCTGTAAAATTTTGTGAAGTAAAAAACTTGTTATGTAACAATGCTAAGAATATTGTACTGTCAGGTGGTGTTGCCTGCAATGATTATATTTTTTCTAATTTAAAAAGTGTGGTTAATCATTTAGGTTATAATTTATATAGACCACCTCACAGAGTGTGCACAGACAATGGCATTATGATTGCTTGGAATGGTATTGAGAAGTCAAGAAAAGGCTTAGAAACTTGTCAATTTATATCTCAGAGTGATGTAGACCCAACTGCTCCTCTAGGCACAAATATAACAGACCAGGTGAAAGAAGCAAATATACCAGTA
Organism: Papilio gigon; assembly: GCA_027563995.1. Taxonomy (NCBI): domain Eukaryota; kingdom Metazoa; phylum Arthropoda; class Insecta; order Lepidoptera; family Papilionidae; genus Papilio; species Papilio gigon. The sequence continues at coordinate 2,965,539 of JAODUI010000029.1, forward strand.
AAAATTCCCAAATTCGAATCAATGAAGTTAATTTAAAATAGTATTAAGAATTGTGTTATTTTGTATGACAAAAAATAAAATACTATTTGATACAACAATTTATTTATATAACTAAAATATTTTTAAACCATATTTCCATCATATCCTGCTTCTACTACTTCTTAGCAGCTGCATTTTGAAGATCTGAAAAAACAAATATCTTGTAAGAAATGGAGACAATGTATGCTTTTGACATTGGGCAACTGCAGGCATGAGTTAGTGGTTGGTTTATAAAAAACACAACACAGTTAGTCAGGTCCACATACAAAAATGCATTATTTTAGCATCCATTATTATATGTTAAAAATCAAACCAAAAACACTTGAATTACTAAAACTACTTAAATGTTAGATAATTTCATTGAGTCTTCATAACAACCTAACTTACACTCTGGATAATTATTCCTTTTCGTCTGAAATTAAATGTTAATTAAATTTAAATGTGAACTTTTTTTTAAATTTCATTAGTTTCGCATGAGTATCAACATCCCTCATATACTTTAAATACTATGACTATGAATAAAATCATAATGGGTTATTCAAGATAATTTTATACGGTTGAGAAGTACCAAAAAGTTTTAGGTGTTTTACTATACTATTACTATATTTTTCAAAGATTGCGATATGTTAAAAGGGAAGAGTAACTTACTTCCTACTTTCCTCATGTAAACATATGTATCATAGTGCAATATAACTAAACAATTTTGCTTAACAGAGCTCTTAATTTGTTACTGTATTTTCAATTAAAGGCATTTTATATAGCTGTCATTTATGACAAAAAAGAAGAGGACCTCTACTTAAACTGTCTTGTTTTGGTTAAAATCAGTTAAATAACTAGTGTATTTGCTTATAAGAAATAGGTATACTTACGGGCAGGTCTTCCATTTGCCCATGGTGTAATCCTGACGTGGGATTCGTCTCTTTTTAATGCTTCTGCGCGGAATTCTGGCTTCAAAGCTCTACGCAAGACTTTAGCGGCGATGTTGGAATAGTTAATGTAGCTAGAAATATCATGTGAATTCAGATTAGAAGGAGGTACATAAAAATTATTCAACTAATATATTTATATCCACACATACCTAAGACCAGCTTGCCTCCAGGCACTCATGTTGATGATTTGTTAATTTTATCAAGCTACAGTAGAAGCAGTTAGAGTATCCGAGAATCCAAAAATTGAATTCAGAATGCAGTGATGTAACAGTGCGGTTCGAGTTTCGAACAGATTACAGAAAATATGACCAAAATGTCATTGATATCTGCTTTACTGTACAAGCTGTCTTTTAACATTTTTTTATCTGTAGCTTTTGGCCGCCGTCCATGATGGAAAATAAAATTGCCAGTATAAAAACTCCCAGCAGTTTTGGATAAATTATAAATTTTGAAACAGTGTTTAGAGATTTTTTGGAATAGACCATAGATTATTTATAATCGCCGATATATTTGTACCATAATAATTATGATGGAAAAACGTATTTTCAAAATAGTTATAAAACTTAAAAAGTTGACACAGGTACTTCAAGTTCAAAGGGACATTTCGTATGTGGACATTTAAAAAGATTTTATGGCGACAAAATATTTTGACATACATGACACAATGACATATGATAGTGATATGAATGTTCGGTTCGATTGCTTTACTTACAGCTGTTATAATTTGTATTTTAATTTGTAGACAAGAACTTTTTTAAGGAGTTTCAGTCATTAGTTATAACAACATAAGTTTATTTAGTGTCACTAGTTACTTTAGTGTTTCTGGTATGTATGTTCTAATTTTACCTAATAATCTGAAAGAAAAAAAAATCACACGTTAGCTTCACATCTCTTTATTGTTTATTTTCTTCAATTATTTCTTTTGATGCACTTTAGAAAGAAAGTAAAGTGGGGTTTATTCAAGACAAATGTTTCTAAGTGAATTTTTCTGTACCGTTTAGCAGATTCTCTTATAAGATTTTAAAATTTATATTGTGAAAATGTTTTTGACAGGTCGTAGTTTGATTTCGTGGCAAAATTAACGGCCCTTAAATCTGCTATATTAGAGTTTCACACAACTTATATATATTATATTAATTTTATTACTCATGGTTATTACGAAATGTGACAAATTTTGTGTTGACATATAGTTACTTTTAGATCACTGCGGGTTCAGGCGATTGTAGCAATGGATACTGTAAATAATGATAAATCGAGTTTGAGCACTAGCTTGGAAAAGGAGCAGTTACTGATGACCCAAAAACCCCCAGGTGTAAAGTGTGACATAGTTAATGAATGTCAAATGTTTTTGAAAGCTGAGGATGGTGGTGGGGATGCCCATTTAAAAATTACCGACAGTATTTCTACCAATATTGATGGTAAACATTACATAAGTAAATTTTTAAATTGATACATTGTATGCTGCATTTAGAACCTTGAAGTAATTTTTTATAAGGCAATATACTTTACTATACTGTAATTATATTAAGAGCTAACCTAAATAGTCATGAATAATAAAATGTTTATACTGTCCTGTCTCATGATCTTGGAATTGGATATAAAGCTTCACTTTCATTGTGGAAACTTCAATAACTATTTTAAAATGTTAATTCTAGGTGAGAAAGACAATGTAAAACCTACAACAAGTAAACAAGAAGAAGAAACATCTGAAAAGACAATCGAAGAGACTAAAAATGAAAGTGATTCTGAAGTAAATGGTATTTATTTTAATTTTAATCTACAACAAAATTATAAACCTCACAATAATTCAAAGGACTTGTCATAGATTAGGTGTCTCAGTTTATATTCTTCATGAACATAGATAACTGATATTTTTGTTCAGGTAAAGGCCACATTATGTAATTTTTTTTTAATAAAATGAAATCATTCTAGAAGAGATGCCCAGCACTGTTACAGTATTGGATACACCAGACGGTGGTAAAGTTTATTTAGTTGGCACAGCACATTTCAGCATTAAATCCCAAGAAGATGTGTCAAGGGTAAGGAATTATTTTTTTTTCAGTGTAAATCTAATAATGTACAGATGTGGTGAGTAATAATTTTCCTTCAAGAAAACTCGAATATTTATTGGAATATGACACCTGTACTGTATATGAATGATCATATTAAATGAGTGATATTTTTATATCCTTTAATATGGACCTTTGTTGTTTAGTGTGGAATGTCAAAACAAATAATGTCATTCTCTGATATGATACTGAAGAACATAAAATACGAACTTTTCCGAAAAATTATGAAGGAAAATCTTTTCTCACTTTATATATGTATGTATATTTTAGGTGATACAAGAAGTAAGTCCACATATAGTTATGGTTGAGCTATGTGAGCAGAGGACTAATATTCTTCTGCTCGACGAAGACATTATTTTGCGGGAGGCAAAAAATATAAATATAAAAAAGATAAGGTAATTTTGTATTAAAGAACTAAATATATGCTACATTTTCTTCCTCAATAGAAACACATAGATAATAAATAATGTTTTTTTACAGGGCAACAATGGCACAGAATGGAGTTTTCAATGGCTTAATGTATATTTTACTTTTGAACATGTCAGCCCACATTACTCGTGAGCTTGGTATGGCCCCCGGGGGAGAGTTTCGCCGTGCTATGGCCGAGGTATACAATCATTTATACATATAATCAAGTAATTGTTGCAATATTTTAAATTTAAGTATCAAATTATTTTTAAAACGATAAACAATTAAAATAATTTAGTGTTTTGTCTTATAATTGTCTATTTCTTTTTTCAGGCAAAAAAGATACCTAACTGTGTCCTCCAACTGGGCGACAGAGCTATTGATATAACGCTGCACAGGGCTATAGCGTCTCTGTCGTGGGGACAGACAATACGCTTCATATGGCATCTACTTACTTCCAATCAAAGTATCAGGTAATAAATAGCTTCATTCAATTACTAAATTAATGGTAATTAATATGTTCTATTTTTATGCTGTGGTTTGCGTTTTGATAATGTCAAATCATAGGTTTCTACATTGTGTTTGTACTAACAAGTGACTAGCCGTTTGTTCGAAATTTGACCATAAATAAGTTTTGAGTCCCAATGTTTTTTTTTTTTCATTTAAAATAGCTGTATGCACTTTTACTGGGTTAAATTTCATGTTCATTCATTCAAGCGATTTCTTTAAAAAGGGGTACAATGTTTTGGCGTTAAAATTGAGTCAAGCTAGGATCGGGCTGAATCGAAATTCGCTTACTTGTAATTAGATGTTTTTTTTGTGAAACTCCACGGTTACGCGTGTCTGTGCAGCGTGGAGGAAGTAGAGAAGTGTAAGATGAAGAAGATGCTGGACGACATGTTGGAGGAGATGGCGGAGGAGTTCCCGGCGCTCAAGCGAGTATTTGTGGTGGAGCGTGACATGTACCTCTGCCACTCGCTGCAGATCGCAGCCATGCAGCCGCGTATGTATAACATTATAGTAGAAATGTTGTAAACGACGATATCTCATTTCCAGCTTTAATTAAATCATAATTCAGTATATTACGACGTTTTAAATGTATGGAAATAAACACAAGTAAAACTGTTGTACGATTATGTTTTTAGGTAACGAGCCGTGCCGCATCGTGGGCGTGGTGGGCATCGGACACGTGGCCGGCATCGTGGAGCACTGGGGCAAGATCTCCGCGCAGGACATCACACCGCTACTCGTGTTAGTATCTACTCATTTAACTTACATACGATTTTTACACCCACTACAGTTACCATCGACAAATAGTCAAAGAAAGATGTTTGAAAAATTAAAAAAAAAACAGTTGAAGAAGTTAGTTTTGTACATGAAATAAACAGATGTGCGAAACAAAAAAAGAGTATGGAGTCTGTAGGTGTGAAAAGAAGAAAAAAAATGTTTTTTTTTATATATCAATATAGTGTATGAAATGGTTTGTAGCATTCCACCGCCGTCTCTGTCGACGCGCGTGCTGCGCGTGACCGTGCGCGCGGCGTGCGCGGGCGCCGTGGTGTACGGCGTGTACAAGTTCTTCGCGCGGTGACTGGCCGCACTGCCGCTGCTGCCCTGCCACCACTCGCACTGGTATCTATCAACTATTTTCTTATTTAACGTCAAAACTACAATTAATAGCTTTTATTATAAAAAAGGGGCAAACGACATGCAGTCTAAGACGCCTCCACCTCCCAACGCATCTGTCAAAATTACTTTTTGCAGCCGTAAAAGCTTTTCTAATAAAAGTGCAATCGTCGGCGCCATATTGTGACGTCATAGCTGTCAAATCGATAGTAAAGTGAAAAAAATATTAATTTTAAATCAGAACTTAATGGAATTACTTAATAAATTATATATGGACAAGTAATAGTCTTCAAATGGCGGTTTTTTAATCTACTTTAAAAAAAATATTTTTTTTGTATCACAGGCACACTAATGGCTCCGTTGGCGTCCTCTACGAAATACTGAATTATATTTTATTAATATTCGATATCTTCCAAACCTATTATTGTTATAGAATATTGTACAATTGAAAGTTAAAACTTGTTTTATTATATTAAGTCGAATTAAAATGTTCTAAAATCTTTGTTTAAATAATAAAAAGACATGAAAATTGCGTATGTAATTTTAGTGTTCCTAATATAAATTTACTGAATGACTAAAAGTTTTTATAGTCTGGTCTAGAAATGTTTGAGTGAATTGTTATGTTCAATATTTATGTTATGATGTTATATATTACTGAAGGAGATCTGGATAATGTTTGTTTACAGGAATTATCAGTTTTGTTTCAATTTCACAGTAAAAGGGTTGACTCTAAAAAAAATATACGTTGTCCCTGTTAATGCCAACCTCTTAGGTCATTTATGACATATTTGTTTCCATATAAGTATATATTGGTTCGTTGGTAATCTTACAGTATATCTGCCAGTAGTTTTATAGCTTAAGTCTGTTTTCACTAGAAAAGGATCATCCATGTATAATTTGACAAAATTCGAATTAAATGCATAATAAACCGTTTATGTATATGTCAAGATTTAAATAAATATAATACTGTCACACAGAGTAGCTTAATAATCTCTTAAACAAATAATCTTTGTTCTATTCAATCTTAAACGTCTCCCTTATTGACGATTTACCCAATCTGCGTGACAGTAAATTTTTTTTTAATAATTTGTAAATGTTTTGTTTTTTTTTAATTTGAAATTATATTGATTCTTTTAATATGCAAATCGGAATAATTAACGCTCTCTTTCAGCTTTGTTTAATTTATAACATTTTTTAGGCCTAGCTACTAGGTTATTGAGATAGGGTTTTAAATTATTAAAGAAAAAAAAAACAGACATAATTCGGCACAGGTATCATTTCTATTATTGCACTGTTACAGAATCAATTGGGATTATTTATATATATATATATATAATAAAAATATATTTTTTCCATTTAATGTTATATACAATTATGTCCGTTGTCATTTGAATCTGTTATTGAATAAAATTTGCCAAATATTATAGAGATATTTATCTTATTTTAATAGTTTAGAATTAGTGTATCGAAACCGAATTTTTAAAATTGTGTAGGAAATATAGAATCGCGTAAAATAGACTTGCATACTTTTTTAACAATTTTTTCGATTTAAATATGGATGGATGTAAACATTGCGGAATGTCACCAGGTATTATAGTCGAGGACGTTTATTCCCTACTCACTTCGGTGAAATTATTTGGCGCTCACAATGCAATTAGGTCGACTTTGTAATAGAAACATATACGTGAAAAAGTGTAACTCTTGTGTTATCTTCTTATCTTATTATGGTGATCTTTTTTTTTATGGTATTCTAAGAGGGAAGTGCATTCACATTTACTATGTACATTCTGCTTAAATGTGACTATAGTGTTCATATATAAAACTGTCAACCAAAAAGAACCTATACGATTAAACTGTCGGTAGAAGATATTACGGCGTAATTGTTCCGTGCTGTGACGTCACTGAACGCACGGCTTGTCCCGGGCGAGTATATCTCGTATAAACGTTTTTATTTTTAATTTTCTCTCTGTATTATGGTAACAGACAGAACATTACAATTCTTTCTAGTATACTGTGACCGTATCTTCAAATAGCATTTAATATATATTTTGGAGTAATAGAATTTCTAGAGTAATAAAAATTCTGATGCAATTAATAATACAGATAAGAGAAAATAATAATTAAAATGTATTACAAGGTAGGTAATAGAGTTTATGGCAACACTATTTTAGGGATAAATATAATTTAGAATAGTTGAAAATATAGCAACGAATAAAGCAATTGTCAGCATAAACTAATTAAAAATATGGGTCTTGTCTGTTTGGAAAAACAACAAATATCTTAGAATATAAATAATTCCTTGGAGATAATTTTAAATACGTTTAAATTGCGTCTTCTGTACCGACTATCCTAATGCTCCCTTCTCTTTCTCCGCTTATTCTCCGTCAAAAAAGAGACCTTTATGTTTTGATCTTTACCCAATTAAAAAGGCGGGAAATAGGAAGCTGCATTGTCGATTTTTTAAAAAAATGAGCAACACGTGATATGATAGAGGACTGTGATTGTTGATGTCTTGTCTTCAAATATTTTTTTTTGTTTCGGAATTATTGATTACTTTATTGTGCCAGCTACAACTTGTTTAATTATTTGGTAAAGTTCATATACAGAAAATATCCCTTATGATATAAATGTTGCTGAATAACTAAATATCAAGATTATTTTAATTATGAAAACTTATTGAATATAGAATTGTGGAGTTTCACAAATGTTCATATAACTGTATAATTGATTATTACATTTTTTATTTGCATATTAGGTATATAAGAAATATGTTAAATAAATTTAATCTTTTAATTTTCAGCTGTTTCGTTTGTGATTTTATCAGTTGGTTCGTGTTTGAATAGTTTTAACGAATTGATTATCCGGCGTTCGTACGCCAGCGTTAGTGTGCTCGCAATTGTGAACTTTATGCAATAAATATTAAAACATTAATATCGTTTGTTTTATTTATAGTAAATGGCATTAACTGGACTGCCACAACGCCTGTGGTGGTATTTTCGTGGATAAAGATGTTAAACTCCTCAGTTGTTGAAATCATGGCCGCACATTAGCGTAATGACTTGTCGGCCTCAACGACCTATGTTAATAATTATGTCAACAAAAATGTTTTTGTAACTTCTTTTCGATTAAATTCTTCTTGGTCGTAAAACAAAGAAATAAATAGAAATACGTAAAACTGTAATTGACAAATGGTTGACAATAACGATGTCGAAATAAATTAGCTTACATAATATCCTGAAAATAAAAAATGTGAAACATTTAAATTTCTAAGTGTAAAATGATACTTTTGTATAAAATTATAAAAAGTTTAAAAATATGAGAATTCATTGCTCTAAAATTTTAACGTTACTAAAACATAATGCAAATGTTTTAACTCGAAGGGAACCGCTGATCAAGTGTAAGCATTTTGTTAACTTTGTTACCATTTATATTAATCGAATGAATATATAGTGTTAGAATGAGTAGAAATGCCCTCAACACGATAAAGTGCTTCCCTCCTCGACTAAATAGGATGTTAACAATGTTAGAAAATGTTCACAATAATCTTTATCAATTACATGAGAAAATTATTTGGAAATTTTAGCGTTTACATTGCAATCGCGAGCTTACAGTTACGATTTTGGTTTGACCCTGCCAAAAACCGCAACAGTACTTCAGAATGACGCAGCAGCGAAAGTAGTTCTGTTAGGAACTGTACATTTTAGCAAAAAGTCAGTAGAAGAAGTCACACAGGTAAGATGGCAGTCAATATGTTTCATATAAGAAAGCTTACAGTAGCGTCTGTGTTTACGTTTATTTGTTTGAACGACGACAAATTGCGTTGCTAACAGGTTCCTTTTAAAAATTAATTTAGTTTATTTTATATTAAAGATAAAGTGCAATGAGTTTTTATTCTAATAGATCGTTAACGCTCTAAAACCGAACGCAATACTGGTAGAGTTATGCAGGCAAAGAGTCTCATTGCTGGAACTGGACGATAAAAAATTCTTGGAGGATGCCAAAAAATTTGACAGTAAAAAATTTTCGTAAGTTTGTTCAACATTGGTTTATACTTTTTGCAAACATATTCTATGGTAGAACATATTTTACGTATGAAAGTAAACTCAATAGACAAGTCGGCGCTTTGAGCATTCGAATAAAATGTTTTGAAGCCGGCTTCAACAATAAAAAACGGCAGGTCTCTTGTGGTGGGTTAACATCGCTACGATCGCTTATTTGTTAGTTGCACCGACCAAAGGATCGAGATGGCAAGTGCTCCCAGTTTAATTAAAAACTATTTCATTGCATTAGACAAACTGTGAAAGAGCACAAAGGAGTTGTTTCCGGGATGCTGCACGCGATGCTCTTGAAAACGTACGCTGATCTCGCCAAGGAACTAGGAGTAGCTCCCGGTGGTGAATTTCGAAGAGCATACCATGAAGTGAGAAACATTTCATTACAATCAAATTACATTCCACATCCAGATGCGACATTCATTTATTAAAAAAAAAAAAATTTCTAGATGAAAAAAATTCCAGGATGCAAATTGTTTCTTGGCGATCGTCCGATACAGATAACAATATCGAGAGCTTTTCAATCTTTGAATATGATTGAAATTGGCCAAGTGCTGTATCATTTATCAAAAACGAATCCGAAGCCCCTAGAGTAAGATAATATTTTGAATACACACTTCACAAATACTTTAGTCATGTGAACTTATTTAAGGTACAGTTTAGTGACCGTTACACGTCATTAATGTAATTAAACTATGGAGAAACAATTGAACACGCGCTTGCGCCGAATTCTTATTTCTATCGTTGTTATGAACGCATAGTAACACGCCACAAGTCTTATATTCAATTTGTACACTAGTCAACACTTATAAGTAAACATGTTTTTCTTCCAACTTGATAATAGATGATTCTATCGGAAAGCACCCACCTATGCATTAAGGACAAACGTATTGTTGCAGTAAATTTCAAATCGAGAGATATAAAAGTAAAGACTTTGTCCAGTCACAGTTCGACGAGATCACAAGAGAAGTTCCCGCGTTTAAAAAGATTTTTCATGTGTTTGTCGATGAGCGTGACCGTTGTCTTGCCTACTCCTTACAGGAGTGCGTTCGTTCTGGTGAGTTATAACATTTTCAAAGCTTTAAGTAAACTAATAATAAATAATCCTTCAACTAAGGTGAATTAGCGAAGAGGCATTGAAAGAAAATGAGGTTATGTTTACGATCAGCGTAATGGAAGAGCAAAATTAGCGATTATTGTAATTAGTACAAGCTTGTAAGACAAGTTAAGATTTTTATTTCTATAAAAGAATGACGCTCGTCTTTTTCTCATCCCTGATGCCCTCATTACATTTCGATCTCTTTATAAAATTTATTTTACAGTCGAAAATCCTCGAGTATTGGCCGTCGTTGGAATGGGCCATGTTAATGGCATCAGCAGATACTACGGGAAAATGAGACAAGAAGACATTGTACCATTATTATTGTAAGAACATAACAAGTAAGGTTTAGTAGTAGGAGATAAACTAGTGAATTTTATGTACATGTTTTTTATGTAATGTAGTTATCACAAAGCTAACATAAATCCAAAGTGTTCAACAAAGTTATTTAGAGACAAAAAAATTGAAGAACAATTCTTTAATTTTCCGACATTTGCAGGCGACTTCAGCAGACTGAAAAATATTTAAATCCCGTCCAGAAGAAGCCTGTTATGTCTTAGCAGTATATGAAACATTAATTCAAGTTAGAATTTTTTTTTAGTTTAAAACCTGTTTACGGCTATATAAACACACATTGGTACATAATAAAGTGTGTTTATAATTAGTGTACACACGGGACCAATTGATCTGCAGTCAAAATTATAAATTTATGAGTATCTGATTTTATTTGTTAGTTAAATTTCTGGATAAAATTAGTTTCTTATCAATTACAAATAAAATAAAATTTACGCTTAAAATGCTGGCTACGGCCTGAGCTTGACATCGGACTTTTGCGGCGCGTGGCGAGGTGGACGTATTTAGGTAGCCAGAATGCGCACAAAATGGCGTTGTTTATAGCAATATTTTTTTTGTTCTATAATTTTCAAAATTACTATATTTTTTTTAATTTTACAATAAATCTGAGGTTTTTTTACTATTACAGATAAATAAAAATTGAGTAAGGTAAATCTAAATAAAGTTATGCACATGTGCTTACTTAACTTTTATCCTTCCCTTAATCGTATTTTTTTTTCATAACTCTGTTTTATGTATTTCGCTAAATAACCATTTGGAAGAATAATCAGTCTTTTTTTTATAAATTAATAACTTATAATTATATAATTTATGGAATAAACAGCGTACAGAATTTCATTAACTAGGGATTTATTTGATTGAAATGTTGCAAAGATGTATTGTTGATGTCGATATCCGCGGGAGGTTTAACATCGTAGTCCAGCGACGCGTGCCCTAATGAGGTCAATACCATCTCTTCCATTAGAATTTGGTTTATTTTATTTCTTACTCTCATTTTCTGAATAGAATTGAGTTTTTGCATTTCAGGTAAAATGCTCATAAGATAATAATAATCCTCTGTTTTTTCAAAATTACCGGCTTGACACTTTTTCAATTCTCTTTCTAAAATCCGTATTTTTTTTCTTTCTATGTCTAAGAATTTGGCTATTGAGCCGTTTATTTTACGATTTCGATAATCGAGTTTGTCTGATTGTGAACCGGGCACTAGCGCAGACTGTAATTCAAACAAAGTCGAAGTGTCCATATCCTGGTCATCATTATCAGTAAGATTGATCTCATTCTCCACTGGCATGAGTTCTTCTTTTAAAAATGTCATTAAGTTGAAATATTTCCACTGTGGCATGCAGTCCTCGTTGCTAAGGCCTGGGTTAACAAACCGTGAAGGTGGGTTCTTTTTTAATTCTTTCCTATATGAATCCTTGAGGTTTTTCCATTTTTTCTTTAATTGCGCAACTAGAACAAAAGTAACACACATCGGAGATTTGCAAAAAATATATAAACATTTCATATCTTGCACATCGTATATATTTTAAAATTTTCTGATTTAGTGGAAAGGAATGTGGATAAAAGCGATCAGTACAGAAATTATTTTGTGGATAATAGTAAAAACACCACTAAACTAAAAACTTATATCTTGTAGCTATAAACATTACATAAAGGTATTATTAAAATGATTTTACGTTGATAATATAAATTAAACTTACCATCATACGTCGGAAAGTATAGTTTCACTTCTTCCCACAACCTTTTAACGACGTGTTTATATTTATGGTGGGGATGTTTTGACATCCATATAGGCGGTCGATTAAAAATTTCGGTTATAAACCGCTCTGTATTCATTTCCACTTTGAAATCTTCTAAAGTACTTTATTTTAATATACTGCGACACTGAATCCGTCCCATGCGAAACGCTGTTCGTGCCGCTTTGTCTCGCTGTATAGCGGCCTCCAACTGATTCGATAGTTCGTTTGTTCCCGCCGCTCCCCGTATCGCGTCGCGCGCCGCTTTAGCGATTCGCTCAGTAAAAACCACGCCCTTTTTCACTATGAACAGCGGTTCCTGGGTAGCTACAAACATTTAACACATTATTACATTTATATACGGAGTAAACAGATGCACGATAAATATGCACAAAAAATATGATATGTGTACTGCTACTCACTGTTTTTAAACCTAAATCGTTTATAAACCTTGATCTCTTCGCTTTTTGCTGTCGCCGCTCACCGCTGTCGCCGCTCACCGCTCACCGCTCACCGCTCACAGCGGCAAGATCCTGACTAAGCAGAAAACCGTTATTTAGTTACAATATTTTTTATTAATATCGCAACGTTTTTCTTTCAGAATTCCTCAACCGTCGCTTATTTCCATCATAATAAGAAAAGGAATTAAATTTACTATTTACTTTTTAATTTTCTTATTTTTTTATAGATTGTTTTTTACATAAACTGTAAGCTACATCCTTGTAAGCTATAAAAAAATAATAAAATTTAGTTTGTGTTTCAATTTAAAATTCTAGATTCCCCAAATAGTATAGTTAATTTTGCGACAATTTATAAATGACTAGGATTGTCATCGTCATATAATAAGTAAAACCATACTTTGTACCAATTTTAGGAAAATTGCGCAAATGTGTATTTTTGTTGGCATAGTTAACATAACAAGAAGTTTTCGAATCTTTTTTAAAAAAAAAATCTTTATCAATTGTGTTCGAATTTTAAAGTGGACCAAGTATCTAATCCTTATAAAAAAGAAAAGTAAATGACATTTGTTTGTTTATCACTTAATTTGAAGGTTATTTTATTGATGTTTTGACATTTTGCGGTTTGTACTTTCTAATTACTTTAGGTATAGTTTAGAGTAGAAAAATGTTAGCTGGCATTATATTAATATGTATTTTACAGTTTAAAATAATTGAAAATAAAGAGAGTAACTGTGGTTGTAGTATTGATCGAGCGCAAAAAGACAAATATGATAGAAAATTATTTTACAATGTACTACAAAGTAAAGAAGGTGAATGTTCAATTGATGCCAAAGTTAATGAAAATGATATGTACAAAGTCACGAACGATATGGTTTTAATAACTGGCAAAGAATATTACATTGGTACAGATGAAATTATTATTAAAAATGATATGGAGGGTCCAGAACGAAGCGTCAAATTGGACTCATTTTATGTAGACAAATACGAAGTATCAAACAGGGATTTTAGTCATTTTACAAAGTTAACAAATTACAAGACTGAAGCTGAAACTTTTGGAGATAGTTTTGTATTTGAATTGTTCCTAAATAATACATTTAGAGATAAAATGAAAGACTTTCGTGTTTTACAAGCTCCATGGTGGTATAAAATAATGGGAACAGATTGGAAGCATCCATATGGACCAGATTCTAATATATTAGGTATATATAATTATTTCGTAATATATCTTTTTGATTTAAAGTTTAATAAAAAGCTAATTTTGTAAAAACAAGTGCATTGAAATGTTTCATTCATGATCAGTCAGTCAATTCCTATATAATGTACCTTTCTAGATTTAATGGATCATCCAGTAATACATGTGTCATGGAATGATGCTCGTACATATTGCAAGTGGAGGGGGGCTCGGTTGCCCAGCGAGGCGGAATGGGAGGTGGCCTGCAGAGGGGGACATCATGCTACAAAGTATCCCTGGGGAGATAAATTATTTCCCAAAAGAAAACACATGTTTGTATTCCACACTTTTTTAACATTATTTTAATATATGATATATGATATTGTTCTAATACTGTAAATAAGCAAAGTAATAATAGTATGCATAAAATTTTACTTAAACTGTGTTAATATACCGTAAGGTATAAAAATGTTGTGAACAGTGTTAAATATCATCAGCCTTTGTCTGCACACTGCTGGACTTAGGCCTGAAGGTTGTTAATAAAATTAAGATAATATGGGATATATGAAAGTCAGAACTTAGAATCTCAATTTATTATTTATTTACAGGGCTAATATTTGGCAAGGCACTTTTCCTCAACACAATTCAGAAAAGGATGGGTATATAGGAACCAATCCTGTACACCAGTTTCCTCAAAATGATTATGGACTTCACAACATGGCGGGCAATGTTTGGGAGTGGACAGAAGATTCATGGTCTAGTGACAATGTAGGTACTAAAAAAACATCTAACCAGAAAGTATAACTGCAAAAACTTAGATTTGGATATTGAAAAAATATGATTCTACACAAACTTTAGCTTAAGTCCATCTCAAAAAATATAGTTCAGAAAAGCTCTGTCCACAAATACCTAAGTTATGGTATATAAAAAACCAATTCTGATCAGATAAACAAACAACTCTACTTTTGCTGGTTACTACGTGTTTGCTCTCAATTGTTGATATTACCTATAATTCAGTCTTGTAAAAAAGTATGTTTGACTTAATAAAAGATTTTTTTTTTGTATTTCAGTCTAAGGAAAAAGTGAAGAAAGGTGGTTCATACTTATGTCACCGTTCTTACTGCTACCGCTACAGATGTTCAGCTCGATCGCACAATACTGACGACAGTTCGGCAGGAAACTTGGGTTTCCGTTGTGCAAAGTCTGCTTAATTATTTTAATTCTATTACAATGTATTGTACTTAAAATTCCTAAGCAACACCTCGCATGGCGATAGATGTAAGCAACTTTGTGGCTACATAGGCTTCATAGTCTTCCAAATTTATAACAATAAATTATTGTATGGGATTTTTTTTTCATTTCATAATGTATATATATATATATTTAAATTTTTATTTGCACATTGAAAATGATACCACCCATGATGAATGTGGCTATAATGGTTGAGGAAGACGAAAAAAAAAGAGAAGGTATTGAAGGATTGTGTGAAAGAGGATATGCGTAGGAAGTGTGTGAGTTCAGATATGACGGCTCTGAGTTGTATGGAAGAGTAGAACATATTGTGCCAACCCTCCATAGGCAAAAAAGAGCAGGTTGAAGATGAAGATTATACCAACCAATTATAAGTTTATACTGTAGGTACATTTATATTATCTGCCACTTGGAGTTCGAGATAAAAATTTGCAGTTTCTTTGGATCAAGGGTTAAAAATAAATAGAAAAACAAAATTTAATTCAAAAATGTATATTTTTCTATAATAAGAAGTCTGTAGTAAGTATAAAACGCCGCGCTAACTGCTTTGCAGGCGAACTGTAACTGTGTGGTTCTGTGTAGAGATGATCAATAAGTCATATTAGAAATATAACATAAAAATAATAATACAATTTATAAAATCAACGATTTCGTTCAACAGCTTGAAAAATAGGAAGTTTATTGAATAATTTGTTGTGATATAATCATGACATTGAGCATCCCTAGATTAGCAGACCAAAAAGGTTTTACTTTCTGAAACAGGATTCTGTACCATATAGACATTTGGTATAGATGAAATATAAATTAAACAAAATAAATAACCAACACAACCGTCGTAATGACAATATTCTAAATTGCATTGAAACAGTACTTCCTATTAACATTTGATGCAAAATTAAAATACTGTTCTACTGCACGCACATCGGACGGGCCAACGTGTACTCTTGTACGGGCAACTGAAACTTTGTTAAACATTTCCATAGTATATCAAAGATTATTAAAAAGTTAAGACAATCCATTAATTAAAAAAAAAACTTATAAAATTACATACATATTAATTTTAAACATTGGCCCTACTTGTGTTGTGGATGCAGATTAAAATTACTTAAAATTATTTTTAAAATGTCCATCAATAATATTTTTTAATATCAACAATAATAAACATTAGAAAACGAAAGTTACATGTGATAAATTGCATTAATTATGAAATTATTTTACAAATTACGCTAATTTTAAAACTGTAAATTTTTTTAATAATATAATTTTTACAATGACATCTGTTAACAATTGTGGCAAGGTGCGTATATTACAATTAATTTAGAACATCAACGGGAACATTATAAAGCACCTTTCTCGAACTGAATCAATAAGTATTGTCTTTTCCGAATCTAATTTTAAAAGCAACATATGTAAATGTACAAAAAAGTACAAAACGCTATGCGATCGCAAAATCTAGCTAAATTTGTATTGATAAAAATAACATTTACACCTTTGATACCTTCTAATATATACAACTAGGGAAAATCACATTTAATTCTAACAACTCTAGTCTTTTTATTTTAGCATGAAATTTTACATCTACAAAGTATGCGGACAACGGACAAAAATATACAAATTTAGCTTTCCATATAAAAAGTAGTATAATCTAATTACTTATTTACCATTGAACATTTTTTTATTACTTATATACGTCTATAAACAGCTATTTAAATATATTGTAAACATAAAATCTCATGCTAATATGAACATGGTAGAGTCGTTAATGTAACGGCAAAGGACTACCGCGCAGGCGTAGCGGTCCGCCACCTTGTCCCGGGCACGATCCCGGCCCGGGCAATGGGGAGCGACGCTTACTGCAACCTCAGGCTTGTGGACTACGAAGACATTAAGCTCGTTTAAAATCTCCAAAATGTGTCTTTGATATTTCGAGTACACTTTTGGAAGCTGATTGAAGAATGTTCACCCTGAACTAACTCTGGCTTATAATTGACTATCAAGGCTTTATTACAATAAACAGACCATTTATTTCGTATTTGTGCTATTCTGAAAGTCTTCTTGAACATAGATAGTTTATTCAATAATAAAAAAAATGTAATGTTAAATCAAATTAAAAATAAACATCACCATGATTTTAAATTATTTCAATATCAAGGCAATGAACGTGCGTTTGTTGATAATCAGTAATCCATAAACAGAGAGAAACTGCATGTATGAAGCCAGCTGGTAACATTGGGGACAGCACGGTATGAACGCTAAGCGTCCGCTTACAATCAATTATATGAACTTTGGTCCACGTCACTGCACTCTACACGAGAGGTAACACTATGAGGTCCACTGTCACATATCACGTGTGTACCGCCGCAGCGCGGGGCTCCGCGCTGGGCGCCGGGCGCCGCCGCCGCCACCGCCGCGCGGTCAGTTGCCCGCCGGCAGTACGGTGCGCGCCCGCACGAACGCCCCCGCGCCGTTCGTGTGACCGTTCGTGTAACCGTTCTTTAGCGCACCATTCTTGTAAATCTCCTTTATTTCTGTTGTTACCGGCTGCGGTGACCTCGCACGGACCTAAAATGATTTCATACAATATAATTGACAATATATCACACCCAACATATAAATCTGACCAAGATTAATATGGCAACTGTATTGTTTCTGACATGAAAGAACATCCTCGATTTGGAACAGTGTACCTAAGTGTTCAAGGTGGACCTAAGTTCTGGGTACCACTCGGCGAGGGTAAACTATGACTATAAATTTAGCTAAGGCTCCAAAATTTCAAAAAGAATCAGTCATCAAAAACTAAAAACTATCAAAATTTCAAAGAGGTCTTCGTACAAAAAATTTAGAATAACTACATAAAGTAAGTTACATTGTAAATATGAAAATTTTATGTTACCTTGGGTTTGGTGTAGGACTGGTTGTAAAAGTCTTTAAATAGGAAGAAGAACATGACTGCGTGCATGCCGATCCACCAGACGAAGGCGCGCGGGTAGTCGCAGTCGATGAACAGCAGCTGGAACGCGTGCACCATGATGCCGATGAACTGCACCTGCAAACAACATCACACTAATTACGATCACGTCACTAACCACTGTCTACGCAAAATGTAACCGTTAATTATAATGAAGGGAAGGAATTTTTTAATACAAATATTCCAATAGTGGTAACTCACAATTGCTATTAGAAATATTACTGCAATAATATACAAATCTATAGAACTCCACCATTGTTTGCCCACTGCCGGATATAGGCCTTCTCCAATGCATTTGCATAAAAAGTACGGCTATACAAAAACATTAGACAATGTAAAGATGCGTTCACGTTAACAGTTAATTTTCAGTTGAATGTTCGCGTCCGTTTAACAGTTATATAAATGTTTAATTTGAGATTTATGTGCCCGTAAAATATTTTAAGATCATTCGCATTCCTTGAGTATCTCTATATTTTTAGTACGCAATAAATTATGTAAACTACTCAATCGCCGATGGACTTCGACTCAACATTAGCTAATCGTTTACCAAGTAATGTCAATATTTAATAAACTACTTAAGGCGTAATAACAAGACTTGAAGTATGTGGAAAAATGTCGAACGCTGTACTAGCTTCGATAGAAGGACGTCTTGTTGGGCTATGAACAAAAGTTGTAACTCAAAATAGTTATTATTTAAGTCGTTACAAAATATCAGACACGTCACTAGTGCTGCCGATGAAAAATATTAACGTAAATTAATTTCCGCATACTGTGGAAGGCATTGGGAAAGGCCTATGTCCAACAGTCGACAGACAAAGGCTGCTGATGATGACGATGATGAAATTAATTTATTAAACCGTATCACATTACATTGATTTAAAATAGTACCGTTGCTAAGTAACTTTTAACATATTGCAAAAAAATATTTACTTTTAAAACGGATCTGATTTAGTAGCAAATAAAGCGAGGAGTGATTTTTTTTATGGATATCACACTAATACGTGAAATGCAAACTTCGTAACTATTTATAAAGAATTTTCTCGAACAGATGTACGAAACATTTGACATGGATAAAGTGGAGAAGTGTATTATGGTCAAATTGACCAATGGGATACTTTTCATAATTATGTACTGCACTTTTACGATTGTATAGTAAAATATTTGCAACAATTAACATAGCTAGATAGTTTGGAAACGCCCAATAGAGTTATTAAACATTATTTTTAGCAACGAACTATAAAACTTAGATTAACTTCAATAACATTTACATCACAATTCTATTCTTCCTTGGCTATCGTATCGGCGTGTATTTCGTCTCTCTTCCGCATACATCGCTGACAATATTTTTGTTCAGAGACAAAGGCCTGTTTCGTGTTACGAATATTATTCAACAAGTTACACTGATATAAGGACAATAACATGTTATATGAATATATCATTTCCTGCTGTGTATTTATACATTGTGACGTAACATGTATGAGGGATATAAAGTGCGCTCTTACAGTGGGTTTTCATTGCTTAAAAGTAAAAAAAATGCTATTTTTTATGAGGAAGGATGATGTTATTGTTTATATGTGTTGTCAGTGTAAGTGCACGATTATTTAAAAGAATTGCACAATGCTACAAGCTTCACCACATAGTTTTAATAAAATAAAATTGCTCACCATTTGTAGGGTAGTTAGATATTTCTTCCACCACAGATACCTCCTCATCTGGGGCCCCATAGCGGCCAACATGTAGTATGTATACATGATGATGTGTACGAATGTGTTCAGTAATCCGAAGAAGGTGGAGTGGCCGCCGGGGGTGAACTTAACACCGAACCACACGGACATCGGCATGACTCCGTGGTGGATGACGTGAAGAGTAGACACATGATCAAATTTCTTTCTTAACACAAAGAAGATCTGAAATAAACAATTTGCAATTCAATTTTTTAAAGTAATTATAACCATTCCAGGTAAGATTGAAAAAGCTAGTGTTAGAATATGGTTCAGGAAAATAGACGAATGGTGGAATTCGAACGCACGACCCGTAGTCCGTATTCTTAACCATTAGACTATTGGCAAAATAATTGTAATACATAAAATCTATTGCACAAATTGTAAACTCGTGACGTCATACAAGACGCGCAAAAAAAATCATTCTGGGTTCCGTCTACCAAGATAAGCCTCCATCTCTCTAGTAGACAGGAGGAAAATTTGACTGAAGTAATTTTAGATACATAAGTATGTCTTTGGAATTACATCAAGATTTAAATGGCTTCGATATTCAAAAAAGATCTTACCGTATCAAAAAATTCCGTAAACTTCGAGAAATAATACCACCAACAGGCGTGTACCATCTGGAAATTTTAAAAATAGATTATTAACTCTGAAATGATTCCTACAGTTTGTTAAAATAAGGAAATAATAAAATTGATTGTCCTTACTTGTTTGATAGCCTTCACTAAGCACAAGTTAAATATAAGATATAAGCCTAAATAACAGAGTTCTTCAATTACGTTTTCATTAACATCTTTCTATATTACTTTTTTTTATAAATTATTTCATATTTACATGAAAAGTGCCTCTAAACATTGTATTTCTCGTATTGATAATTAAACTTATGAGTTATTAAGATACAGATTGTAATTGAAGACTTCTGTGCAAAGATATTGCGAACATGCAGTTGTTAGGCACATAGCTATAAGTGTATACTGGAATACGTGACAATATTGTTCACACCCGTGTCCGTGTAAACTATACTATATTATAAAAGAAATAACAAACGACGTTTCCAGCATCTTATATCTATGTAACAATTTTATTACTAAAATGCAAGTGCTAATAGTTGCGCGTGCGATGTTATCTATTGATGTTATAAAATGATCGAGAGATGGATAAAGCGACGTGATTTTTTACATTTTTCATGTTTGTTAAAGCTACAATTCGCATTTAATGTGATGAAATAAAAGCTTAAAGAAAATCAAATTACACATTCTATGTCTTTCATCAGCGCATACATCAGCACTGAGGGGCTCAAAGCTTACCCTATATTAGGGATGACATATTTTAAAATTTTTGGTTTATAATAACTGTCACTTTACTTGTACTCGTTTTATTTGTAATCAAATATTAAAAAAAAAAATGAATTTTCAAATTTCGAGCACAATTCACATAAGTAAATAAAAGTTATATTCGTAGCTAGATCACAAGCGTAACAATTTTAAAATAACCCGACGTATTATATAAGCTTTCAATTCAATTGTTCATCACCAATGATAATGACATATGGTTGACGATGATGGATGTTTGATACATAGTTTAATAGAAATACTGAAAGATCGAGGGGCTAGGTCAATACAGCCAAGTATTTGAAAAAAAAAAGATATTGTATTAGAATGTCAACAACAACATAAACCGAATAAAAACAGAAACATTTATTTTTTTTGTTTGGTTCCTGTTTGTATCCTTGACATTGGTTATGTGCGCATTGGAGGATACGTGAAATTTAGAATGTAGGTTTGCCACCATATTAAAAAAAATCTTAATATAAATATTCTTTTTACAATTAAGAAAACGTGTATAATCTTAGCACGAAGTTATGGACTGAACTAATCTATTAGATTAGGTTAGGCCATTTAATGTAAGACATCAAATAATTTGAACTGATAAAAATATATAAACACATAGATAGGTGGCAACCCTATGGAGGTGAGGAGAAAACGGACTAAAGCAAATCAAACGTGAAATTGAAATTTCCAAGGGTTTGAGAGCATAGTAACGGAAGAATTTGTAATTCACCCTCATTGTTTGTGGATGTTTGGAGTGGTCGACCGGCTGACAGTGAAAGTTATACCTGCCTGTGAACCAGCCAGCGGCCCCGATCTGAAACAATACGCCGACACCTGGCCCTGTGTTATTTGTATATTGCATAGCGCGCTCTTGCCGCATGCTCGTCGCCGTACTTCGCGTATCGACATGTTATTCACCACATACCGGCATCTAATTCACTACTAGTATATTATACAAGATTAGGGTTGACGCTAACGTTTGAGCCGGTATACTTTACTCGTCCGCATTTGTCAACCCTAATTAGTGTTAGTAGCTTTTTCATATAAACCTATAATAAATTGTACAACTACAGATTAAAAATAATTAAATTTTTCGGAGAGTTCCATCTTTACCCTGAAACTAAATTATGGCTGGCAACTAAATAATTGTAGATTTTGTCGGTTTATTATATCAACATGTTCCAGACTATTGTAAATATATCTTTTTCCTTGTTTCTCAATTTTAAATTAATTCGTAAAACACAGTATTGCCAAATTCTTTCCTATTCAAGAAGAGCAATTTCCGGAAAAATGATATCAGAATTTATTTGTAGTTGGCGACCACATTAGGTATGATTCAATTCTGATTAACATAATATATTGTATCATGAAATATAAAAAAGATTTTGTTTCGCAATACTTCAATCCACAAAAAGTTTGTCGCCAGCTCAACATATGTACAGGTTTCCTGAAAATAATAATATTATGATCGATGTCTATATACAATGAGTTCTGTTAGTCGCTTTTGTATTGTAGCTCGGCAGGTGGCGCCTGTGTTCATCACTTACTCTAGTGGCTACAGGGTTGTCTGAGTAGTCAACTGGTTGGCATCGTAAACTGTAATGCTTCAGCCAGCCCCCCATCAAGCTCTGAGTTTTTTTATTAAAACAATATTAATTTATGACTAATTAACTTTTTCATTATCTATTTAAATCAATGTTCAGTTTTATTAACGGTAAACTGGATTTATTTTTATTTTGGTATTTGCGAGCAACTGTGGATATTAGCAAATTCAAATCATGGTTTTACAATCAACTATATTAATATATAACAATGTCATGCAATATATTATTTGTCTGTATATTATGTTTACCAAGCTATATATTTTATTGTTTTTTATCATTATTTTAATTTCAATTATTTTTGTACACAAATAAAAGTATTAACATATGTGGTATTCGATTCATTATTATTTATAAATATTGATGAATGCATGTACTGTGTATGTATGTAAAAGAATGGACTCCGGTAAAACCTAAGATATACTGAACTATAACTACTAACTATAATAACTAAGATATATTTCGAGCATTTACCACCATTTACGGTAAATCTCAATAAACAGCAGATTAATATTGTATTTTTAAATAAATAATTTAATGCATGTATTTCTTTTGACAGGTATTAAGATCATAAAAACTGCCACTTTAAAAAAACAAACAAATTATGTTTTAAAAAAGGATTATCATTCAGCTACTTGTCAACATTTACTTGTAAATGTTAGTAAATTCTAAAAAAAAAAACAAATAAGTAACTTTTCAAACTTTCACCATAGCTAAGTAATTAGGATTCACCGGAGATTGAGGCTTTACATTTTATTTTAAATTTCTTTATAGAAACTCAATACAAACCATAATGAAATAATACGAGATACATAAGTTAATATATATCATGTAACAATCCAAAACCTAAATTCATCATATACAACCTTTTACACTAAAATTTGAAAATTAACAATGTACTTCTGATAAAACACCTTTTCACGTTCTCACCTATTTGATGAATATTCTTAATAAATACCAAGTCATAAAGAAATGATGGAAAAACAAAAAGTAAACATAAACAAAAAGATTTTAGTTAAAAAAAAGGACAAATTCTTACCTCATAGAATAACCATGCACTGAAGATTACTTGTAAAAAGTTGTATGCTATTAAAACATTCTTTAATTCATATGGTTTTCTATTTTCCATAAACCGGGGCCCTAAAACCTGGAATAGAATTGATTTGCATTATATTTATTTTTGCATTTAACTCCTAATTTATTTATTGAAAAAAAGTAACATAATTACATATATATACAATTTTAATAAGTTTTACCTTGACTAGATAAACATAACTTAGACATATAAAAAAAGTAGGGACCGGAGAGCTCATCAGGAACCATGGATTTGTCCGAGGATCTGTAAAAAATAATGTTAAAGTTATTTATTTTCTACATGAATAAATAGGAATTTTAAATACAATACTAATTAAATAATTTATAAGTCGGTTATTTTAATTAAAAAGAATAAATTACAGGTTATATAAAAAAGGTGGCAATTTTGAAAGGTTAAATACAGTTGGAACTTCATCTTTTTGCATTTTTTTTAATAAATATAATTTAACTTTTGTACAATAGTATGATACCACATTATAATAGATAGGTTTGACACATTTCCAGTCGCGCAATTAAATTGTTTGAAAAAAGTAATAGTTTGTTTTTCTTTTTAAACTCACCTCCATATCTGTCCATAAAGCCTTGCATATCATTTATATACTGTAGTATTAGCGCCATTACGACGATATCTGAAAAAGAAAATATATCCTTCAATATGAAAATCCTTCAGAATATATCCGTCCAAGGCGGGATGAGATAACTGAGATACGGCACCGTTTTTCTGAATGATACACGGATACTGTACTATGGGTTAGGGTAGTACGGGTTGTAAAAATATTTTAATACATGTTTCGTTAATTATCATTACTTTTCTGTTACTGACGAGAATAACTAATGTCATCTAATTTTATTCATGAAATATTGGTCATAAAACGGAAAATATCGTGTGACTAGTGAGTATATGTCATCCTAAAATGTCATCTAAAAAAAACTGAATTTCAACCACAGACTACATAACATAGGGTCGGTGTCTGATACCACGATAGATGGCGCAATATCGTAGTAGTCCAATGTCAGGCGATGAGCTAAAAATCGACTTTGACCTAGTTGCGGTAACAACAAAATATGCAGGCCTTAATTAGTGTTCGAAACGAAGTTAGAATGTACGTAGAAAAGTTACGTATATTTATGTAATAACGCAATAATTTAATAAGGTAAATACTATAATATACTGCAATACTATTCAAACGTTTTTCTTTTACATTCGAATAAGAAAATCGATTTTTCAGAGCTCAATCGATTGAGCTGGTTACATACTTATTTTTTAAATGTAACTGATCTCTGTGCATGAAAAGCCTTTAAAACACGCTTTTTTGAATGAACTTGATTTATTGTCGCCAAAATGGAAAGAAAAAAGATCACGAATATTTCTCATAAATAAATCGTTTGCCTCTTATGCTTCTTCTGTGCGTTCAATGCTTTTTCTTTAAGAAACACTTTCAGTCTAGAATTGGAACTAGAAGAGGACTAAAATTGACCCTTCGGCCTAAACTCATCAGGAGGAATGCTGAATGCAGGAGTGAAATGGATATTTTGTGTGGTTTTTCTGTGCAGCAACTAGTACGTACTGTTGCACACTCTACCATTGTCACAAAACATTCGCTGTGTTGTTGCGAATTACTTCGTTAGATATTTTGCCGGTATTTATGTTTATTACGCAAGAAAGGTAACGTGATGGTTAACGCATACAATTTAATTTTCCAATTGTCAGAGAAATGTAAAGCGTAGATTCCATAGAATTGTTCATACTTCGTATTTCTCAGTGGACGTGTACTTAATTACTTATTGTTTTCCAAGTTTCCAAGGATCCTACGATGATTAACGGAATAACCACGAAGGTTTTAATAAAAAATGTTTTAGACGTTATCGTAATTTTATACTGAGGTTATTTTATTTATATTTTTTAATTTCTGGTGGTAAACTTAATAAATCTTATAACGCAATATTATAGAGTTTAGTTTTTAAAAAAATGTTTTGGTTGTAGACAACTCAGTGATAAAATTTGCTATTGTAAAATGCTTTAATAATTTCGCTAATAAATTTGCAGCCCTAATCAAAGGGCGGTATATGAGGAGATATAGATATATATAGATAGGTATAGATTATAATGCAAATAGATTGACCTATTTTCAGTTATCGAATAAGTTCGACTTTATGTCGATAAGTTCAATCTAAATGAATTGCAGTAAAACCGATATTGCTCCGAGAAAAATGGATAATTCAAGATAAGGCGAATTGATAAAAGAAAAGTACAGTTTCACCAGGTCTGGGTTTAACAATCTTCAAAATATCGAGGACTTTACTATATATTTTCAAAATTTTGAGTTTATTTTATATGATTTTTGATATGGATCTTAGTAGTTTGAATTATTGTGACGCGTATTCTGTCCCTTGCAAGGCATACGTTGGTTTTTATCTAAATATATTTGGATCGTCATCTCCGGATGTAAACAAAAGTTTATCTTTTATTTTATTATCAGCACGGACTTTCATTTTCTTGATATTGTACAGTTAAACCGAAAGAAACTGAACTTGTCCATTCTTCGTAATACTACGTGATTTTTTTTAAATTAATAAATTTCTTTGTGACAATAAATTTTCACACGTATCGCATGTCATCAAGTAAAAACATCAATCGTTATCGTCCCTTATCGGTTTTATTTATAAATCATTAGTGAGATTAGTCACATCACACACATTGATATCTGATTAAATAGATTTAATTTGAGATTATGTCGGCGACGGCGAGTCGGGATATGAGATGCTGAAGTATTGGTAATTAAGCATTGTTTTGCTTGTACGCTTAAAATTAAATTAGCAAATATTTATTCATAAACTATCTACATTAATGACCAGATTAAAAAGTGAAGAAACTCGAAATTTTTGTCTATTGTTAAATCGTTAAGAATAAATTGCGCTTTTGTTGCATTTTATCATTCAATGATTTTTTTTTTGTTGCAGTAGTTATTAAGGCGACCTCAGTTATTATTACAATATTATAATTATCTTTATAAAAACACAAAGGGAAAAGATATAATCACGAAAGGTTATTTGTGACGGAACAGCGAGTTTTAAAGATGTTACTTCTCTATCACAACACGAGAAGGAAGGTGTTCATATCAGTTGAACCGCTGTTCAATAGCATCACGTGTTTTTTCACTGATAAGGTGATATCATTGGCTGTAAGCGTACCGTAAGTAGGTCGTGACGTAATCAGAATGCGTACGTATTGCAAAACGCAAGTTAACGCGAGAAAATTATACCACCATTGATTGAGACGGTTTACGCGGCTGGCATTCTTGTATTCAGATGATGCTTAAGGGTGCGTATCACACTGTGTAAACGAGTGTAATATAGTGATACGTTACACTTCTGTTGTCTTTAGATGCAGCAATTCACTAAGTGGGTCATTGGCTGCACGTCGAGTTATGTAATGGTGGCGCACTGGCGGGCGACGCCGACGCGAGCGAGACATCGATGCAGCTCCGAGTTACCACAAGCGGGGACATTTTCACGACTATTGCAAATTCTATATTAAACCAGTTTGAATTTAGAACATCATGTAAACATTTTGAAACATGATCGGGCTATTGTTGCCGGCCTTACTATGAATATTATAAGTAGTTAAATTCTCTTATCTCTTATTGTAGTAACCGTCAACCAGAGATGATAAAAGTATATAGAATGTAGTCAGTGTTAAAGTATGATTCATTTGTATTGTGTTCTTTCGTTAGTGTAATGTGTACAGATCACCTATACAATTAAAAAAAATACTTACATGATAGATTTTAAATTTATTATTATAAGCTATGTACAGATCCTAGATGTAAGCATCTTTTGTTATTAAGTGAATACATCTAGAACTATGACAAAAACGTATAAGAACCGAGAATATATTTCACTTAAGAAACCCTTATATTACACGTACTACTACATGCGTACTTAACTTTGGACTGTCACATGTGTCGTAGTGAAAGGACCCTTTTTTAAAGTATTCTATACTGTCTGTTGTTGGCGCAAGGTTTTAAGTGTTTATCGATACGAGATATTTATAAAATAATTGAAGTGTGAATTTTGCGAAAAGTTTAAACGGTCTCTTAGTAGTCTAAAATGTTTATGTTGTCATCGGATCATGTAAACAGACAACGACACCTGGTCGCCTTGTTAGTCGCATACAAAGGCCGGGACATGTGGTTATAATTACTCTGAGTAAATATACCACGGTAAAATAGATTTAACGCGACGCCCGCGAGCCGAACGTAGCTTTATCTTTTTTTCTTTAATTCACAATTCAAAACAGTATTTTGTGCATATTTTTTTATTTTATTTTAATTCAATACAACTATCAACAGTTTTGTTAATTCTATACAAGTAGACAAGCGGCGCCCGGAATCATAATAAACAACTTCCGCTGATCATATGAATAGAACAGGGAAATTAGTTGTAAATGTCTTTTTTTTCTGGATAGAAAAATTATGTAAGAAGATTGGGAAAAAGGAGGTCACAAGCTACTTAATAAGACACTCTTTCGTTTGTATTTAAACAAAATATTAATTGTTTGTTTGATAGTTACAATTTATTTAGATTTTAAATAGTTTGCGTGTAGCGGAAATTGGGCCAACGCCTAGACTTACGATAATTTTATGCGGCTGTCGCTTAATATTAGATTTCGTATTCCGCACGTACTGGCTGATAGTTTACTAACGAATATCACTATATGCTAACCAAGGTCGTTGACCTTGCGACTACGTGAAATTATTCCAATTATTGTACTGGACAAAGTCCATTAGACTACTGCTCAATTAAATATTGTTTTTAACTAATACTTACTTAATGGATTTTAAAAATACATTATTAAACAATAATGTTTTAGCAAGTATTGTGTTGAAGATTTAAAATTTTATTAGACAATGTGACTTCACTGATACAAAGCTGAGTCAAACATAAATTCAGTTCATTGACACACAAGTTAATAAAATCGCATTGCTTTTACGTTTATTATAGGACAGTCAGTAAATCATTAAAATTAAATTTTTATTTAAAATATGTATAATTATATCTATTCTCCATTTTACTATTTGTGACATAAATAGAAATAAAAATTATTCATTCACAGTTTCGTTAGCATTGCAAAATGCATTGATGAATATGTATGACATCAGGAAATTATATCTTTATGAGGTCGCAGTGGAAAAATCTATGACCTGCAATGTTTTTATAATATTACGTATTTTAACATTCTTTAACCATTGTCTATAACAAAGTTTATTTAATATATTAGTAAAGCCGGTTCGTTAACATATCCATTGTCTTACATATGATAACATACTTAAAATATGCTTTTAAAATATTAAAACTTTCGTGAGACATTTCACTATAATACTTATCGGGGGCTCGAAACTAGTCGGTACTGACATCGAGTTGCACGTGAGTTAAGCCGTTTTATAAGTAGTATATTAAAATATGCTTATTCAAGATATGTGACAGAGAAACGAAATCTGTCAATAAAAAGGCCATGACACGATATGTTTTTAACCGATTGCTGTATGGTTACGCTTCGAACGTCCTATTGTTTTTAAATTAGCTGTATAACCTAGCGGTAGTTAAGCAAACCATTTCTGTCCACAGATAACAAATGTGACAGTTTGTCATTCATTAAAATCCGGTGTCACTATATATGTACAGCTTTTGAGATTCATTCATTTGTCTGTCACGTAATTATTGGATGTGAATATTTTAATATTACTTTTGACGTGGATACAGGGCAATATTATACTAATATTATACAATATTTTAATACATAATAACGAAGTTAATAAACTTGAAATTTGACAGCTAATGTTAGTCCGCACGCAGCTGTGAGTTAACGCTGTCGAAACCATTGTAGAACAACATATTGTGATGTGTTCTGTACTCTTTGAATATGAGAGATAGCAATATATTTTTGTAGAAGGACTTTAAGATAATGTAAATAGCAAATGGAATTCACAGATTGACAATGGACAATGCAAAGATTCAACGAGTCTTGGCAAGGTTGTTGCGAACGAAAGACTATTAGTCATTTACAATTTCTTAATACAATACTCTTCACTGTGATTATACTTCTAATGGTTAGTGAAGTAGAGTTGCAAAGATATGTATTAAGTTGTTAAAACTTGATAGGGTCATACCGCTTTAATTTTTTTTTAAGTCGTATACATAGTTACATCATATGTCCGAAAAAAACTATTGAATCTTCTTATAGCATAATAAGCTTTAATGATTTGATTTAAAAAACAAAAATATAAAGACAGTCTTTTCCGCCATTATTAAATTTTGCTTTTTATCGATACATCGAAAGCAATTCAAATCTTATATTAATATGCTAAAAGTTAATTTTAAGTAGTATACTTCTTTTTTTCTAATGCGTATAATTTCTTAGATAATTGACTTCTCAAGAAATCCTAAAAAAAAAATGAAATCGTTTTTTCGTCAAGAACCAGAAATGTTATTCGCATACTTGAGTTTTTATGTAATAAAAACGATAAAATAGCAATAAAAAGTAGTAATATATCCCTCAGCTTAATGAAGTTTTGAAGACGGAAAGATTTTTAATATTTTGTATGGTAATAGCGATGGATCTGGTTGTATATCATCTATTTTATTGCGGTATATCATAATTTATGCCAGTTGGAGTGAATCATACCTTTTGAATGTTTAGAGTTGTAGGGGAAGCCCGACTGCCATTGACATTCAGCGGACGTCCCCGAGGCCTAACTCCAAGTCGCCAGGCGTTTATAAATAAAATATCAAGATCAAACTCGTGTCTTAGTGCGAAACTACAATTTAACTACTTAACAAGTTTTTCCTTATACGAGTTAATTAAGGCGTAAAATTTTATAGGAGTTTCTTCTCATCTCGAGTAATTATCTAATTACCACAGTCACTGATATATATAATTTTAAATACCATTTATTTTGGTAGATTCCTACATAGCAATTAGTTGTCTAATAAGCGTGATATATTTATTTGGAAAAGTAAACACGGTTAATTAAATTGCTTTTTGTACAACACAAAATATAGTTTGATTTATTATAGTACGAAGTTGAAACTGGATTCAAATAACTGAAATTAACATCAAAATGTTCTTGCTATCACTCAACCTTATATCTCACCGCGTCTTAATGCAACAAAATCCTTTCAAAATTAAAATGGTCATATTGAAGCTTTTAATATAACGTTAAGTAGTTGAACACGTTTATTACTTCTTTCCTGTATAAGAATACCTTTACATCTACCGGTATTAACAAGGTTGTAACTATAAATGTAAATAATATGTATACAATATACAAATATATGTATATTGAAAATAGTAAAATAAACATACGGAAGTTTCTCCGTAACAAACACATCTTGTAAAATGAGATTAAAATTTAAAATTACATCCGGGTTTAGCGATCGCTGTTTTCAAGGAAAATTCGTGATATCACTATATGTTTTTAAATAATATGTACAATGAAAACCAACGGTTAGAGGCAAAGGCAAGATGGACGGAGACCAAACTGCTTTACATTAAGAGAGCTTTTAATTTTCACAAACTTTTAACGAACATTTCAACTTTCGATAATTGTACGATGGACATAAAATAGAATAGGGATGTTTTAAAAATAAACAGACCTTCCTATGTCCTATAATATGTCCTTAGTATACACAGATGACAAAATACGCGAATTGAATAACAACTAGGGGTTACAAATAAAACGTGTTTGTGACCGTTATCAAGAGTTGAAAGAAACATTCGTAGTGACATATTTAATTATTTTTATAATACAAATCGTTCATAAAGGTAGAGAGTATAATATAAAAACAATCTTATTGTGTTCTGTCTACACATTGTTACAAAATAACAAAATTTGGATTAAAATCAGTGTCCTATAGCATTGGACTAGTGCAGTGGTCGGCAAACTTGTTAGTCAAGAAACCAAATATGCAAATTAAAACAATTAAAAAAAATTGGGAGCCAAAACTGTTTGTACTGCTGGATGAATAAATATAACAACTTTAAAGAACCTTTCTAACACGTGCGGCTTGTATGCATGGTAAGCTTCGAACACTGGTAACAGTAATGTTTGTAATGCGACTTGGTCCGGGTCGGGCAAGCCCGTAGGAATCTTGTGCCAGAGTCACACTCCAGAGTTCAGAGCCGCATGCAGCTCCAGAGCCGCACTTTGCCGACCCCTGGGCTAGTGCTAAGTTCACTGAGCGGTGTTAGATCGTTTACGTCGTCCCGGGAAATATTGAAGGACACGAACTCATTTTGTTCAATGTTCAAGGTCAGTCGCAACGCGTGCTCAAATCGTGTTAGCTAACGTATCCGTCGATGTGTGTTATACGCGGCATTGGCAATGAAAGAACGCATGCTTGCACGCCATTCAACGTCAAAAAATTCCGTTTTGTAATTGAATAACTTTCAATGAATAAGACATCGCGGGGCGAGCGACGTGAAAGTATTGTACAGTCGAGGACGTATATTTCCTATCCATTTCGATAAACAATCATTTGGCGCTCACAATGCAATTACGTCGACGACACATTAAAGCAACATACACTTGTACTAGATTGTAGCTCTTATGAACACAGTTTGCTGTACGATATGCGATCTAAGTGGGAAGCAAATTTAATTCTTGAACTGTAAATTTTCGCATTCTCCAATCACTTATATGTATGATACATTAGTGTTATGTTTCGATTATGCAATAATTCAAATGGACACGATTTAAATTAGACCAAAAATCGGGATAGCTTCGGATTTAATTTTTGATCTTGATTTATAAAATTTGTCCTTACATGACAATGTCGTTTGTTGTACTCGCAACTGGCGTAAGTTTTTACATTCGTTTTGCACTGTAATTAAATAAAGCCGGGACAGGATAATAAATGGTTGCTGAGAATATATAAACGCAGTAAATAGTGTGAATTACTTCGTAAACTCATATAATGTAGTCGTTGAGTACTGAGAATGTACCTTTTCTATTCATCTTGTAAATATAGTGTTTTATAAATGTTGTATTTTGACTATTAATTTAAAGAACTAGCTTTTTGTGTTCAACGTAACTAGGATGAAACTTGAGAATCTTACTTTGTTTTATAATATTTACAATTTATCCCTCAATTACGGGACTCAAGTAGTGTTACGTCCTAGATTCGTAAATCAGTGTAAAATTTGACCGTGAATCAAAAAGAAGGCATAGTGTAAGGTCAATCTTGTTAGCGTATCCAAGCTAATAAAATTGAAACTGGAATCTTTGTTACGTTTCAATGTAGTAGACAATATTGTGTTTCGCTTCGCGTCGTCCAGTAGCAGTGATTCGTTCGCAAACATTACACAAGTTGTGTAAATTAATAGCTTGCGGATCCATGAGTATCGCGGAAATGGTCGGAGCACCGGCAACGCAATACCAACGTCCAAATACATCACGGCCGACGAGTCCACATTCACCGGTTTCGGTTTGTTTCAAACAACCGCGTAGTGCGACGGACTTATCTGCCCCAGTGAACAAGACGCTTTTATTGCGGTTCGTTCTGTCATAAATATGTTAAATATTATTACGTGAAGAAAATAACTGAAAAGAGATGACATGATAATACAGTCCGACAAGGATTTTGTGAACTGCACAGTCAAGAGGAGAGCTGGGATCTAAAGATTTTTTTCTCTCATATGGCTACCGGATAACTTTATATTATTATAAATAACTTTGTTAGACTTCATTATAGGACATTTCCAGTTTTCTAGTGCAAGTAATGTCAGTTTAACTTTATCAGTATGGAAATAACTGGCAGTGACGGATTATGTGTCTCGAATACGAAATTAATCGTGCGTTATCAGTTGTGTACTCTATTTATCGACTGAGCGAGATCTATCGCCATGTCTAAAATAAACGACCCAATTTGTAATTTTGTAGTTATTCTTTAACTAACGACGGATATATAATACGGGATATACTGTCCTATCAAAGAAATATTCAGTCATTCTATACTGACGTACGAATACGACTGTTTAGTCATAAACGATGTAGGAAGATATAATATAAAATAATTCTTCAAGTAAAATTGAGAGATACAAAAAATGATCTTCATTAAATGTCATCAATTTAAATCAATTTCTAGATATTACTGGGGTTTTAATAGCCCAGTAATTCATAAAAATAAATTCGATTAAGGGGTAAAATGTTTTATGGGAACAATGCCAGACATGTATTGTCAGTACAAAAGAGTGATGTACCCACTCCTCTTAGAATGTGCTCGCAGTCCAAGACAATGGGTACGGTAGACTCGATTCCGTAATTCAGTGAGACGTTATTAATCACTTTAAATAGTGATATCTTTGTGGGCGTGAAACGTTTATTGCAACCGACTTCGTATCTTTTAACGTATCATGCTATGATTAATATTTAGTTCGTGTTTGCTTCTAGATTACAGCGATTTTAGTATGTTTGTTTAAGAGGAACAAAATTTACCTTATAAGTATTTATATAATAAAAAGTGTACGTAATTATAAAAATAGTATAATACGATATAATACAAGTATATAAGTATATAGTCAGTTATTGAAGTACATACAGTATTTAAATATCATTTTTACGTTTAAATTAATTATTTACTTTAATAGCTATCGCCAGCGGAATTAAAAAAAAAAACTTAATTAATAGTATGAAGCGCTAATAGCCTAATTGTTATGGGTACGGACAACCGATCTAGCGATCCCGGGTTCGAAACCGACTTTCGACTATTGTCGTGAACCATTCCTAACACAAGCTTTTTCAAGCTTACCAGGAATGGTTACAAGAAATGATAATAAATTCACAAAAATATATTAATATTTAAATAAAAATAAAAATATCTGTCTTCTTTCAGACTATGTTCTACACTTATGGTAAATTTTAGCGACATTAGTTGTTCTGGAAACATGTAATAACATCCATCCATCCATTTGAACTGTCGTATTAGTGATATTAGTAAGATTATCTAGTAATTGTAATACGTTTTTTATGATTTTGTTATTTCTTCCCACGTGTATTATTTTATCAAGTAACACCGTGCAGGCACAAATATTGTAAATTTAATATTTTAACAAAACTCAAGTGTGCGCAAATTTAAATTCACTTGGTATTTATTCGAATCGTAACCTCGCTATAATGCAACAATGTTTAAAATATAACCAGTTACCCATTTTCGTAATAAAATTACATTAATATTACAATATATTATATTTAAATTAATACTTTTTATTAAAAAAGGCGATACTTGAAACATTATCCATAACACAGGGTCCCTAGTTTTGACACCAGTCCCCTGGTCAAGAGGAAAAAAAAATAAATCTTGTTTCATTTGATAAAACAAATGTGTCTTATTAGACGAGTTCATTTTAATATCAGTAGATTTTTATTAGTTTTCAATATTTTTTGTAACCATTCTTGGTAAGCTTGAAGTAGCTTGTGTTAGGATATGGTTCACAACAATAATTGACCATTAGGTTGTTGGCCCTTCCTATTCGTTCGTGTTTCGCATCCCGCTTCGCTCCCCGTGGGACTTAACCAGTTATATTTTAACAAAAAAGAACTGAAGAAAATTCAGAGACAAAATATTACTGTTCGTCTACAGATTCGAATTTCAATTAAAATAATAATTCATCATATTTTTTTGCATCGAAGTCGATAATATTAGAATATTACTTCGTTTTTGTTATCAAAATTATTATGAGATTAGGCGATAAATTAGTTGGTTCGCCTTATTCCTTGCACAGTCATTTCATATAATTTGCTGTTTTTCTGACTAGAAGATTTTTTATTGACTGCCAATTTTCCATTGAACAGTAACAATAAAACGTCTGATTTCTGTTAGTAATGCCAATCCCGTTTAGATATTAAGATAGTTAAATGCTGATTAAATAAAATAGCATCTTTTTGTTTATAAAGTTTTGATACTTCTATAGGACACGGTACGAAGGTTAATTCTGGCATATTGTTTTTGAGAATACTAAATTCAGATTAGAATGAGTCCAATTTGTAAACCGGTTTTGTGTGAACCTCTCTTCTTTACACAAATGTACTCATCATTGAAGTAGATTTGTACAATTATAAAGGTCGAACATCTATTAAGCGGGTCGTTATGGACCTTTAAGTCGTCCTACGGTTAATTGAAATTCTGTTCGTTTGCTGTTTTATTGACGCGGTCGCGGGTCCTAGGGCTGGGAGCAGGGGCGGGCGCCGGGCGCGCAGTGTCGCTGGCGGAGGCCCGGCTGTCGTCCCGCGGCTCTTGCGCAAGACCCGGAGGCGACGCGCTCGACCCTGAACTCGATTCGGCCGCGATCATTTTGCAACTGGTCGTTGCGCCGCCGTAGACGCCGCCGCGAGGTGCGCCCGGTACAAATGTAAACATTTACAGGCGTAGGTCGAAGTCGCGAGGTCGACTCGGACGTGCTCCTTAACATCGTCCACCATCAAATGACTATCCTCGTGTCGGCTCTCCCAATTTGTCACCTCACATTTATCAAATTGAAGGTCTCGTATGCAGTAAATGGCTATTGATAGCCTCCATTGCGATGTCGCCACACAGACACACACATTCTTTATGTATTCATCACACTCTTAGCAATACTTCGGCAAATTATTTAGATTTTATTGTATGACATTGACATATATAGAAAGTTTAAGCCTTTTCTTGAGATATGCGCAGTATTTACTTCATAAACATTATTTTCATACTTTTACGATTTCTGTGAACCGTTTATAAATGTAAAACTATAGTGTATTAAAAAAATCAACGATCGTCCATTGTCCGAAATTCGATAATAATTCACAAATAAAGGTTTTTCTGGTCGAAAATAAACTTGCATAAAAGTCTCCTTCATAAATTTTAACTGTGTCAAATTTCACGTACATCCGTCCGCGCAATATCCTTAAAAACTTTGTACCTTAAGTTTTTGCATATTTTCTCAAGTATTTTCATGTATTAACATAAATAGAGGGATGCTTAGAAGGCGGTTAATAAATTGTCAATAAACATATTAGTTCCTGGAGATAACCATCTAATAGCGAAAATTCACGGATTCAGATTGTGTTTGTATATATTATTTTCACATATGTACGATGTCAGTGCCATCTTTTGGTAGACGTTATCGTGTTCTGTGAATTTGCATAAAACATTTTACAAAAAAAAAAAAATTCAACTTGACTGTGGCTTACTTATGGACTAGCTTTTACTAAAAATAGAACGAAACAAGTTCCCGTTTAACACTAATAATCATTGTTTAAATACCTACTAATTAAAATTTTATGGATTTTAGGCAGATTTGAGCAAACGGATGTATTTATGGCATAATAATTGAAATTTTACTGGCATTGACATAACCGGTTATTTATATCGAAAACCGGCGAATCAATATCAACTTGTTACTGAATATAGATAATTTCCTGGCGCGTGTTGGCCGACCCAACGTTAACCGAATAGTTTTCGAACTCTAATTTGTCGTGTTATTCGTTACATTTTAATTTTCAAGGATTTCCGATTTAAACTTTTCTCGTTTAGCTTAATACCTAACAACCTCCTTCGCACGGAATTAAAAACAAACTCGTATCAGTAAATTCGCTATTCCAGGCTGCACTCTATGTCTATTCCGAATTTAGTCGTAATCTGTTGAACCGTTTTGAA
The DNA here is from genome assembly GCA_027563995.1 of Papilio gigon. Taxonomy (NCBI): domain Eukaryota; kingdom Metazoa; phylum Arthropoda; class Insecta; order Lepidoptera; family Papilionidae; genus Papilio; species Papilio gigon. The sequence goes on from JAODUI010000029.1 coordinate 3,003,145, forward strand.
GATAGCTTCTAACAAAATGCCATTCATCGATCCAACCATCTAAACTTTCGCATCTGTAATGTTAGTTACTTTTTATAGTGGTCAAATGTTTACAAAAGCACAAAGATGTCCGCGGATACTCTAGAAGGTCACGGTTACCGACAAGCTTTTGTTATTACATTATAGCACATGACCTCACGATGAGGTACACAACACGATTGATTGTTTTAGAATAAAACGATAAAGGGAGAAAAACCTTCAAATTACAAAGATCACGGTCACAAATATATTTAATTAAATTCAATTTTTCTTGTGTTGCAAGATTCTTTGATAAAGAAACATTTGTGTTGAAAAGATGTTATTGATTTATTACATTAAGATAAGCGAAAGATATTATACACATATAAAATGTGAGCATTGCGCATTAACATCAGGTTCTATACTTCAGTACCTCGTACGCTTTTAATTTCATACATTTATATTGAAAATTCGAACAAATTAAAGTTAATTAGATTACTCTATACTCTATTTTGAATTGAACTTTTAGCATATGACGATCATCTCATTAATGAAACATAATTAAAGCAGGTACTTCTTAGAGCATTGTTATATTATATCAATGCTGGCAAGCAGACCATGTTAAAATTGAGTTTTTTTTACAATGATGTCGCTGTAACGTCTACAAGTAAGATGCAATAAGTTTGCTGTTTGTTTAAACATCATATAGAAAAAAAGGTATTGCGATAGCGCGTCCGCAGCGGCGATAGTAGGAGCGAGTTAATCTCATGTCATGTCAGTGGCCACTCGAGGTGACCTTACGTCACACGTCCACCGCTTTGCGCCGCCACACGCGCACAGCATACTAACGTCTTCGGAACGCCTTGGTGGATCCTTGGCTTCAAAACCGAGCTCCTTTCTTAGACGGTTGCGTTTATTGCACGTTTTCTACTATTACCCATCGGTAACTAGCGCTCCACCTACGAAGGAAGCGCGACGCGAAGATAAGTTTCGCAAGCACTTGTTGAATGGCGAGATACAATCGCCGAGGTGTTCGGTGACCGATGTTCCGCGCAGGCTTGACCATTTCAAATTTATAAATATTGTCGTACCAGGTAAAACGACGTTACCTGATTATTTGCGATCGTACAGTACAAACTCACGTACGTACGTAGGGGCTTGCGCGATCGCTCTGCCGGATGACCTTTGATCGGAGTTCTATGTGTTCAATGCTCTATGAAAAGGCCTTTTAAGTAATTTCAACATTGTCATTAGTCAAAAGGATATTTATCTTTTGAATATGCAAATTGCATATGTTCCACAGTGTCATCATTTTTAAGGAGTTCGTGTCTTAATCATTTGTTGTTTTAACAATATTTTGCTTAATATCGTTTTATCTTTTTTTTTTAGTAAATTCAATAATGTGGCTAAGTTAATGTTCGCTAGTAGAGTTTGCGCAACATGTATTTCTGGTACGGAATACGTAGACTGCGTTATCGGTACAATCTAGTTAAAACGTTTGAGATAATGTAACAGGTAATTTCGTTTAATTAGGTATTTTCACATTTTTAGTGATGTGGTTTCAAATTTCTTTTTTTCTAATCGATTTTAGTAATCAATATTATTACGATTGCACTGATTTCATTTAAATGTAACGAAACATGAAATATTGTTAGCCGCCGTTCCTTCATCACATGATTCATACGACGCACCGTGATTTCATAATTATAGTTGTAATCATCATTGTCTCACCTGTGGCCGTATGTTTTGGTAGTTGTGTGGTCCTCTCGCGGAGATGGGCACCGGGTGTTGTGCACAGTCACTACCCGACAGTGGACATCTAGTGTCCCGGGCGGTCCGTGTTAACTTAGTGGGGGCGCTGGGGTTGCGAGTGCAAGTCGCGCGGTGCAGATTTCGATCGCGGAGTGCGCCTGCGCGGCGTGCGGTCGGCTCGGTACTGGCGGCGCGCGCCGAGCCCGCGCTCTTTTATCACATCGCTTCACGCGCCTTCAACTTGACTCCTCGTGCGCCTGCACAGGTGTGTCTGCCTAACGCCTGTCTGTCTATCGGCCGCGCCACAGGAACATGCCCCTGGCCATCAGGAATACGTATTTTTGATGTGTATATTGTTTTTACTTCTGCTCGTCTATTGTCTACGTTGTCGAGAGGATTTTAAAGCTTGGTACCAGTTACTTTTAAGTGATTTATTCAAATTGAAAAAGTGTTTTATATATTTTTAATTAATATTAAAATTTGCCGGAACGCAACCTTGTGCTGATGTAATAATAATAACGGATGCCTTATGGACCGACGAATAATATGAAAACTACAATATTTTCCTTTATGTTGTTTGACTGTGTAGATTGTTTATAAATAAAATAATTCAGCGAGTCCGTTTAACATGGCTTTTTATTTTAGTGTTAGCTGTCTATGCGAAGAGGCTATAGTTGTGCAGGCATAGGGGATCAACTTCCCTGTCTTGTCATTAGGTGAGTTGTATATTTGCTTCAAATAAACTCATTTGCTATATATAAAAATGTATATTGACTAGCTGACCCCGCAAACTTTGTTTCGCCTCAAAGGCAATAAATAAACAGATTTTTGAATTTATTAGGAAATACAAAAAAAAAACATTTCGTCCTCGGAAAAAAACGCTTGCATGGGAAATGGAAAAGGGCTATTTTTAAGGCTTTCACGGGAGTTTTTCTAATTTTTCTCACCTTTTAAACCTTCTCTAGACCTTCACAAATATTCTAAGACCAAGATAAGATAAATCCGTTCAGCCGTTCTCGAGTTTTAGCGAGACTAACGAACAGCAATTCATTTACTACTAACTAAGATTAAAATAACGCTGAATGTAATATCTAAAACCCGTATATTTTTTCAGAAGGGCAGAAGTAATGGTAACGAATCGACAGCACAGTACACGGGAGTTTGGAGACTTGTTCCTTGGGTTTTAGAATTAACACGGAATTCAACTAATGATACATTAACTACCAAAGTCATTGCTATATAATACCTTGAAAAGTGATATGTGGAAATCTTTAGTGGAAAATCTGTTTTGTATATTGTGAAATTCTTACGATTGTTTTGTTGTAAATTATTTTGTACCTTTTTGGTATATTGTTATTGTTTTGAGAAATACAATATCAGATTGCAAAACTCCGTATATTTTTAATATGAAAGAAGTTTTAATATACCTATAAACAGTTCCCATGTAAGGGAATATAGTTTTGTTAGAATATTAGATAAACTTTTGTTTAATGTAACCATCAAGAAATTCTTACTATGCGTACAATATATCTTACTAATTTCATTTATGGAATAAAGTTTAGATGTATGGAAGGTTGTTTGTAAGTGGGTGACTCCAAAATGGATCTGGATGAAATTAAACAAAAAGATAAAGTACTGTCTAAAACGTAGCACAGGCTACTTACTTACTTCTTATGTTCAATTCCCGGCGGTAGATGTCGCAAGCGTCAACTAGTATTGTGATAAAAGCATCTAAAAATAAAACACTAACTTTTACTTAACACAAATGACATTTCATTGTATTGGACGTGACCCAAATCGAAATCTCATCGATCATTTCTGTTGTCTCGACTTCTGTAAATATAAGTGACTGCTTATCAAATGAAATTGGGCCTCTATTTTCCTGTACTCAGAATTAATAATAAAAAGAAGTATAAAACTGTAATATTTACTATTTAAGAACAAGTATGGTAAATAACAATAAAAGTAAAAAAACAGTTTATTCTGAAATAGTTTACTATTTAGATGCGGAAAGCGGAGGGCTGCGTACTGTGGACGGTATTGGGAAAGCCCTATATCCAACAGTGGGCAGACAAGGGCTGATGATGATGATGATGATGATGAATTTACTTTTACAGTGTTTCTAAAATAGTTTTTAGATGTCCCAAAATTCAGTGTCCATCTTGGTATAGGCCTCCTCTAGACGTTTGCATTATTTCCCATCGTAAGTAACTCTCCTATTATGGAGGATTCGAAATTAATAATTTAAATTTGAAAATGTTGCAAACATCATCAAAGTTTAGGAAATTTGTCATTGGATTACACTTCACGCTTTTACCGCTGCACAAATATCATACAAACTTTGTTGTTGCATGTCGATGCGAAAGCTTTCTTGCAAATTTTCATATTAAACACACTGATCTTGTTGTCGGTCGTTACATTCATGGTAAGGCGTCATGTGGGCTTAAATCTTATGTTGGCTACAGTACCCTTTATACCGGAACTTCACGTATACGGAAAATTTATGATGCAAAGATGACTAATAATAAAGCTAGATGGATCCAAAGCGTGACGCATGTAACATATTCGTAACGCTTGATGAAAGTGAGATTTATTGAAAGTTTCCTCAGTTTATTTATTTTTAATTACTCTATGTACATGTATGTATTACATCGTCATCAGCCCTTGTCTGGCCACTGTCGGACATAGGCCTTTCCCAATGCCTTCCACAGTATGCGGCCCTCCGCCTTCCGCATCCAACGACTTCCTGCCGTCCGCACTTTGTATGTGTATATTTAACAAACATTAAAATTAATTTATATAAAAAAAACATTCAATAAAACCTGAGTAAAAACTGCTAAAACCACCTCGCGTTACGTATGATTTGAATGTATTAAAATAAAATAATAACGCAATAATTATCTTACTTTTATTTTGATTATATTATTACTGACATCATAATCTTAATTCTATTAAATATATTTATGAATTGAGATTAAGTAAAATATAGTTTGTTACGTATACAATACGGACCAAAGTGGCGTGTCATCTTGTCATGAATACTGCAAACATTTCCGATTGCAGACATTTCCGTCTTAATGATCTAATGTATTGACGTAATTACCCTTTCAAAATCTTTATCTTTATAGCACCGCATCACGTGAATTAGTGACGTCACTCATCTTGATGAAAGCTTTACATGTAACTTTATGTAGATGTCACTTGAAGGTCAGTAATCAATGTTGTATAGTGTACTTATTTGGTATTATAAGTTTATCTGGCCCGGTCGGCTAATATAAGCTGCCAATAAAATAGGCATCAGTCATGTCTTATCTATAGTATCACGATCACCATGCCTAATATCTTTGTGGTTTGTTCTATATAAAAAAAAAACTAGCAATTCGTATCCACGTAGCACTGGTGTATATGAATTTTTTTTTATATTAAATACAGCCTGTGTTACTTAGTAAAAATTTAGGCTAAAGGCAAAAGGTTGTTTGAAATCGGTCCAGTATTTTTTAAGTTCACCCCCTATATACAAAAACAAGTCTTCCCTTTTTATTATATCACTGTATATGAGAATGTTTAACGATTCTATACAATATAGTAAAAGTGAAAAACATTTAACTCCCCATTGAAACGAACCGAATAGAGTTCGGTTAACAACAAAGAAATATAATACTACAGGTATTGTTTCAAACAAGTCAAATTCTTATGAATTCTTAAATTCAATTCGGCGAAAGAAAAAACTTTAGTCGCTAACTCTGTTATAAGTAAATTGTTTTACATAGAACTTTTAAATGGGGTCGGGAGGAAATTGTGACGTAAAAAAATTTTCCAAACATACTTACTTATTATAATTATTAAAATGTAGACTATGTATAATAAAGTAAATAATGCTTTGCTTTATAAATCAATCGTATACATAGCTATGTAAAATTCCACGTATATAGTTATCAACTTCTTTTTTTTTAACAAACAAAGTATATTTTTCCCCTTGGACAGGAACTGGTGTCCAGACTAGGATACCCTGTGTTTTGGATCACCGTTCATTGTCGACATTTACGAAATATTATAAATTAATTGACAACTTTTGCGTCCAAAGTATTCACATACCTTCTCATTAAAGGACCACGGAATTTTAGCAACAAATTTAAATTCAATTCAAAGTCCACAACCGCTAAACTTTTAAATGAAAATTTACGTTCCACGAAATAAAGTTAATTGGAAACAAAAGAGCAAAATCAGCGAAGCTTTTATTAGTAAAGACTAGTTTATCTAATACAATGGAAAGTGACGTTGCATGCATGTTAATTAAGTTCCAGATGAACACGGATTCTTTTGTGAATACACTAATCAACATTCACTGAACTTGAATATAAAATATTACAGTACAAATTCTTATCAAAGCTTAAGCATACCACTCGAAAACTTTTTTGTACATTCATATATGTATATATAGATCTTGTCTATTTCCTAAAATTATTTGTTGAAAAATAAAGTTACGCGTTAGTAACAGTTCACCTAGGTGTACAGAAAATCGATACGACAAAATTGTGACAGCTTTTTTTTGTTAAAGTTTGAGTTCATGGAATTCAGATTTTTTATTCCATTAAAACGATTATCCTTGAATATAATAAGTACGTAAAAGAGTAACACAGAAAGAATAAAACGATGGATGTTCTCAAGGAATAATTAATTTCGACCCATAATCATTAGTAAATTTGGCAGAAGACCAAAAGCGATCTTCTGTGATGTTTTTCCGGGTTGGCACAAAATAAACGAATTATTTTTTTTTCTCTTGAATTATTTACTGTGCAGGATTTATTTTATAAGAACCATTAAGAACAAAAGAGAAGTTGCATATCGGGATTGAGCTTACTTACTGTTGAGAATTGCAATAAAGACTTCAATACTAGGGTCACTATATACATATTGGTCTACCACAGTGACTTAATTGACCAAAACAAAAGACGGCCTTTTCCGCCTGTCCTACCCTGACTCCTGCCAATGGACTGCTTGGAGAATTAACATTATATTTTCTTAAGGCAGTTTTTTAAATACTTAGTACATTTACAAGCACAGTTTTATTTTATAAAAAGCTACTTTGGCTAACGAAACTAATTTGCATCGTGTTTTCTTTATAATGTTGTTCTTTATATCCATTTCATGAAAGTAGCTTTACTACGACATATATTTTGCTTTCGTAAACTACGAATACGTCCTTTTAAGATATCTTTCAAATGAGCCCGAATGCGAGTAACATTTTAAGAGCATATTTGAAAATAAACTACTTTAATTTGTTGCTTTTATAAGGAACTTTAAAATGTTTGAAATTGAATTTTATAACAATTTTCAAAACAGAGAAATGCAACGAATTTCAAACGAGTAAATAAGTAAAACATTGAGTTAATTTCATCAACAGCTAATAGTCGTTATCGTGGCATCCCTTACAAAGACTATTAGCTGACTATACTATAATAAAACAATTCCTTATTCACAATATTCTGTCCTCAATGACACAAAAATTTATGAGCGCCTCATGACTTACTGCCTACACTCAAATATTAAGCTATATATAAACGCTAAAGTCCCGGTAAGGCCTATTTACATTGGAAAAAATGTACAAAAAATGGCTTATGAGAATTGCGATCCTAGTTTCAAACTTATAACGAGAAATAAATGTAATATTTCAGATGACTAAACAACTGCGAAGACGGCATAACTTTGAGTATGACTCAGTTAAAAGTTTCCTTTGACTACAAGAGTTGCGCGTAATTTTTCCTAACGATTTTAATATGATTCCACACGTTAATTACAAATAAATAATTTTCAATGTAAGTAACAATGCGAATTATTTAATTTTAAATTTGAATATATTTCTAAATTCAAATTCAATTTACGGCTACTACATTTATAATAACGGACAGAGTTAGTAATGTTAATATTATAAATGGGAATGTCTCGATGTTTAGACGTTTATTAGGTGGTGAATACTGTAGAATACAGGCTGGTAGATAGGCTACTTTTTAAAAAAAAAAAAACCGACAAAGATTATTTCAATAAAAATAATTAAAAACAAATATATGAAAACTGATTGGCACAATTCTACTGGGAAATAAAACAACAGCAGCGTATTCAAGGTCCTTCCGTTTTATTGTCATCGCTCCAAATACCCTGAACCATTTAAAAAACTTTAGACTTTACGTTTTTAATTAATTTATTAATATTTCAGGCTTGTGCTAGGATATGGTTTACGGCAATAGCTGAATGGCGAGATTTGAACTTTCGAACACGTGACCGGATATCCGTAAGCTTTTGGTGTACGGCCTAAGGCTATTGGCGTTTCAACGTTTAGTAAACTAAATATATTGTAACAATGTTTTTAAAGATAATGAGATATGCTTTAGATATCTAAAAATCATGGTTATAATAAAACAAGTAACCCAATCATCATCTTATTATAGATTTATTTATATCTAATAATATTTGTTCCTTTATAAAAGTCAGTCGTCGAAGTACTTCTCGTTCATGACACTCCTCATCCACGTCACGTAGCCGGCGGTGCGCGTGTAGATGCCGTACTTGCCGCGCTTGCCGCAACCGTCGCCGAAACTGGTGATACCCTAGCAATATTACAAACAAAGAGTTACAGCAGTGGTCGTCAAACCGCCGCACGCGAACCATTCGAAGTATATACATGTTACGAAGAAAAATAACTTTTATAGAAACCAAGAATATTTTCCATCAACTTTAAAAAGAAATTTTTTTGTGGCTTTAAAATAAAAAAAAAATCGATAAGACAAGTTATAACAGCTCATAAGAAAATTAAATATGTAGGTTTTTTCTAGTGGACGAATGTGCGTCCCGCAGTGTTATCTCGCATTGTCCTATTTGACCCTTGGATAGAAAAGTGTGACGACCACTGGTCTAGAACATCCGACAAGAGTTTTATCGCTTATGAAATGTCTTTATACATGTAACTATATACATCGCATGAATCGCAAAGCAGTTTAAATAAAATTTTAAAGAGCTTAAGATTACTTATTCTAATTTGTACACTTTGTAAAAAGAAACATTATTTAATACTACTACAAAGTTCTTGTTAATTGGCAGAAAAGAAAAAACAAAACTTTAATTATCTACAAGTTTTTGACGAGAGCTTTTTACTAGCCAAAAAAATTAATGGTATCACAAGACTTGAACTTAGTCGACGAAAATTTCAAGATTTTTTTTGTTAATTCGTTTCTTATGTAAACTTGTAAAATATGACCGACACAGCTGGCAAAGATCATATTATCGTTTCTTAAATTTACCAAACACGATTATATTTGACGCATATTATATGTAAAAATAGACAAGAGCTCAGGGTAAGCTGTCCACAAGACGAACAAAGGTCGAGGTTATCTGAACCCATTCAATTATTTCCATTGTATTGAATGATCTATTATCAGCACTTTGAATTATTGATTTGATTGACAAATGGAAGGTAAGAAGATATGATATAAATTAGTCTTACCTGTAGATAGTACCTCATGTTCCTATCCCTGCAGAGCAGCGGGCCGCCGGAGTCGCCGGCGCAGGAGTCGCGGCGGCCGCGGCCTGCGCACACCATGTCGTCAGTGATCGCGTACTGCCAGTACGAGCGACGGCACACGCCTTGCTGCACCGTCGACACCTAGCAAAATGAAATTAGTTACACATAGTTACACATAATTCAATAACGGTAGTATTAGGACTTACTGCCGATTAGCGAACATTTCCTGACTGTTGATAGGATAAGGTGTGTAGTATTTAGTATTGTAACCTAAGTAATCAGGAAACTATACTGACTGTGACAATAAAAGTCAGTATTTCTAGGTACAGGTATTAAATATTATATGAAAAGGATGAAAAACCTTTTGTTTTTGTATTGAAATATAAATATAAATTAGCATTTTACGTTCAAGTAGACCAAAACCTAGGTCTGAAAAACCTTAAAATCTCTCATGTGTAAGAATGAATTTTCATTAAATAGTCAAAGATAACAAACTATTTTAAACATTATTAACCAAATAATTTAATATTAATAAATCAAATAACATGAGTAGAGATTCTTTTCATTCTTACGTTGATAATATAACTTATATTACAAAGAAGCAAATACCACAGTCGGCAAATAAAATTGCTCCGCAAACGACAAAGTCGCCATTATTGAATTGCCCTGACTTTGTTCATTCGCGACAGGAAATTGTTTCTCGTTTTTAATCATGCAACTTTTGCAACATTTTTTTTTAAATTAATTAAAAAGAAATGTAGATATATTACGTGTGAAGGATTTAGGTACAGCTTGAGTGACTATTAACGGACTTTAAGTGCGGCAGTAAGAGCGCTATCAAAATGATATTGCCGTGGCAAGAGACTTGCATTGTCAGATGTTTCTGCCTCTGCACTTTTCACTCAGAATGAGCGCGATGAGGATATGATTTTATCCAAGAGCTTCATCGTCGTCAACTCACTTGTGCTTCATGCAATATCCTGGTGCCGTGGGCGTCGGTGGCTCTCTTCTTGCCCCATCCCAGTATGGTGCAGGTGGCGTGCGGCGGCAGCAGGTGACCAGGCCGCGGCAGGCAGGCGATGCCGTGACCTAGCTCGGGCCGCGCCGGAGCCGGTAGCCTGGAAGAAATAGAATCAGTGTATCGTTGTTAACTGATATTCCTCTACAAAGGAACTCGAGTCTATCGTAAGTAAGAAGATCAGTCACACTAGCCAATGATTTAAATTATAGAGCAATATTTAGACTCTCTCAAAACAGTAATATCATAAAAGTATGAATAATATTGTGCATGTCATGTAATGTTCATGGATTCATCTAAATATCAATAAAATAACAGATTTATTCTTAACCCAACATCGCTTCTATGAATCTTAAGCAGTCACTTAAAATGTTACGTCACAATAAATAAGCCACGCTCTTTTTTGTGTTCCTATAATTTTATTGTAAATTGTTATTTCATTACAGTACGTTTCATTCATAACGCAAATAAAACATTTTCTTAATATGTTTGTGCTCAATAAAACAACGTTAAAGGCGAACTCATTATAATTGTCTTGATGTTTTCAATTCAATATATTCGCCTTTTAATTTCAATGTAACAACAAAAAAGACTTTTCTTTCGATTGACACAGACTAAAACAATATTCGTGAATCATAAGAAATAAATCTTAATTATAGAAATTGTCACAAATCAAACTGGAATTCAATAAATTATAACGTTCTTCTAATTTACAATGTTGCTTGTTGAAAATGTTTTGCATTTGACTATAATATGGCAACAATCTCGTGTCCTTTAAATGTGGGCAAAGCATCTGCAACATGCTAACTAGTAACTAATGTAGAAAACATAACTTATAGAAATTTGAACACCTAAAGTCTGCAGTAATGTCTAGGGGAGATATCACCTCGTTAGAATAACGTTATAGATGTGTCCGCTCTTTGGACTTCGTCTTTTAAAATAACCTAACCTCAACATAGCAACATCGTTGACGACAGTATCGGGGTCGTAGTTGGGGTGTACGACCGCACCGACCACTCTCATCTCGAGCTCGTTACGGCCGCGCACGAAGAGATCGTGCTCGCCCAGCCGCACCAGCAGCCGCCGCCGCACGCAGTGTGCCGCTGTCACCACCCACCACAGGGACACAAGCGTGCCTCCACAGAATGCTTCCTGTAACCAGTGCAAGAGCTCTGCATTGGATGCGGACGGCACAGAAACGGGACATCCTAGCAGGCGATGAGGGAAGCTTACGTTCAGCAGTGAACGGCCTAAGGCTGATGATGATGAAGAGTGTGTGTGTGTGTGTGTGTATTGTACTAATTTTAAGATCTTTCTCTGATGTCAGCCATCGGTCAGCCAGGTAGCGACTAACAGCATTAAAAGAAAAAAATCTCGTAAAACGTAATTATAATATAGTTTGTAATATTAAATTCTTCTATAAAAAATGCTATGAAAGTCTTCGCAAAGATAGTAGAAACTACAAATAGTAAAACCTGGCGCTCTGCCAGAAATTTCTTAGCAGAATCGCAAAGTTTTGAGAGGGTTTTGTGGAAGGCATAATACTTTAGATATAAGACGACATTTATGCTCCTGCCTACATTATAAAGTGAAATTTTGCAACAAATTTCTCATGATCTTGCACATTTCATACTTATATATTCTGAACTTCGGACTTTATCAATTCATTATTCAACAGATTATAAACCTTTAAAGAACTCCATTAAATACTTGCCTTATATCTGTTTAGTACAGCAACCTGCCATGGCCATTTCCCGGGCGGGGCAGGTCGGCCTCCGATGATGCGCAGCATGTCCCGCATGCGCGTACGCGTTCGTGCGTGTCCGCGCTGTCGCCCGAGTTGCCCGCAAGGCGGCGCCTGCGTAGAAGCCCGCGTGTCCTCCGGGTGTATCGCCCTCGCTGGTGGCGCCATAGTTTCAGATACGGTGTATTCTATGAAAACGTACAATAATGTTTAAATTAATTTTTATCCCCGTAATTGTCTGTGTGCGAGTGTTTTTACCGTTGTTATGTATTTATAAGTGCAGTTCACAGCATGCAGTGCGGTTAATAATCTGTAATTGTAGCTCATTAACTGCATTGAAACTCTACTCCTGTCATTTATTTGTCTAATTTAAATTCGATGATGAAATCGCTATTGGTAATGTGTTAATAGATTATATTAAGTTATATTGCATTGTTTCAATTGATTATTTAATTTATTAATGTTTATAGGATGTATTAGTTTTTTAAAATTGCAAAGCTAACAATACGAATATTTTTTGTTGATCTACAAAACCGTACGATGAATGAATCACCGAGGTTTTTTTGTTCTTATAAACGATTCAGTCCCATAACTATCTCTACCTCATTCAGTCTAAAATTAACATAACAAATATATATTTCTCGTTCCGAAATAACAATGTAATACAATAAGAAATTCTAATGGATTTCGTAGGCTTCAACAGACAGTAATCTCTCAAGTCGCTGACGCGTTATGATACCTTATTCTAGTATTACAAAATATTCACCAGATATGTCTTTACTCTACGTCTATACTTTAATACTTTACGTGTTTGCTTACCTCAGAAGAAATACTAGGTTAACAGATTATGAAATCATTTCATACTATAATTAAGTCAACAGGTAATTAATCGTTTTGCATCTAAGCCATTATTAATATCTTTTGCCGATTTTTATGGCCTTATAACTTATTGCAGTTACTCTCATATTTTGAAAATAGTGAATTAATTAGTTTAAGTACAAGTGTTTTTAGAATACAATAGTAGAATATGATTTTCAACCTAAACTAGGTGAAGTATAGTACGTATGAATTAGTACAATTAAATTTAGGTAGAATTAGTTAGCTAGATACCTATGTAATTCACCTGGGTCCTTTCGTCGCTGCATTCTGTTTTTGATCCAGAGATGGCAGTAACTACCTTCCAGGTAGCAGTACGCCGATTGTTTTATTACTCGGTTCCCACATATAGCTCTGTTCTGACATAATCTACAAACGAAAAGATTGTTTTAACAGATATTAAGTCTTCAAGATTAAGTCCAAAAGAATGTCGGTGGCGCAGTTGGTAAGCGCTTGACCGGACCGGACCGTACTCGACATTGTCCAGGTTCGATCCCCGTCGTGTACCAATGTGTTTTTCAATTTCGAATTGCATATGTACATTATCCGACGCTCTTACGGTGAAGGAAAACATCGTTTTGCCACCTGCATATATCGGCGAAGAAATTCAAAGATTTGTGTGAAGTCAACCAACACGCACTGGGCCAGCGTGGTTGACTA
>JAODUI010000029.1:3028796-3039474 GCA_027563995.1 Papilio gigon
AACCTGCACATATCGGCGAAGAAATTCAAAGATATGTGTGAAGTCAATCAACACGCAACTGGGCCAGCGTGGTTGACTATGGCCTAGTCACCCCTAATAATAAGGTAGGCTCCGAGCTCCTTGGTGGGGACGTAAAGTGAGCTGATGATGATGAGAACTGTTCATTAAAGTAGTACATATGTGAAGAACTAGAATTAACTATGTAATAAAGTGTAATATGTAACATGTCCTGGACGTGGACAAACAAGTACATAAAAGTCTTTATAATGTTATAATTACAAGGTTACGCTGATGATTTCACACTAATTATTAAATTCCAACATATAAAATATTACACACTATTAAAATTATTAATTATTAAATTTGTTATGTCAAACATGGACTTCCTCATCGTCACGGTGGATTTTCACTGTCCAAACAAATAACACTGTATTAAATTTTCTAACTTATTTTAAATTTATATTTACAGATATTTATTTTAAAAACTTTCTGTCTGTATTTAACTTTGACATTAATTTAATACCTACCTAGAAACATTATTTTATCGATTTAAAAAAAAAATCGTTGAAACCTTCACACTGGGAAAGACCAAGGAATGTATTTTTAATTTTGCCTTTCCAATATTCTGGATTCATTGTAACCTTAAAGGTCCATTAATATGAATTATTTAAAAGTTACATAAGCGAATATGAATCAACTTTCAAGGGTCACCATACCAAGCTACACTAATTTTCATTTATTAACGTTGTTTAATTATTATTGCCCGGTATCGTAAAATAAAAATGCTTTATTGATTGCACTCGCCAGGAAACTGACAATCAGAACGACCGCCGACAAAAGATTTTGAAGTGTATCTTGAGAATAAACTTTTTACTGCTCAGTCTAAACAAAATCCTGCCAATTTCAAGATGTCATGATTGAATAAAAACAACTTATTTTAAATGTGTAATACAATACAAAGTGCAGACATGACCAATAAGCTGATAGTCAAGGTAACGTTTTTGATAGAAACCGGACCGAATAAAAGATTTTCATAATTATGTGAAATGGTGGTCTAAGCTAACAAGGGATATCCGCATTATTAATGCAAATACAATTCGTCCGGCGGCGGTGTTTGGCGGCCGCGGCTGCGCCTGCGCAAGGTGATCGCACACTGCGACTCGACCTCCCGCCCTGCTGATTAATCGACGAACAAAAATGCCAAGCGGTGTCAACGGCCCCAAGGGTGACTGAAGAAATACATTAATGAATATTACGATAAGTATTGTTATCAATAGTGTACATCAAAGATGTGTACATGTTTAAAAGATTTCTTTGCACCGTGAGTATCAAACCACACATCTGAGATCCGACAATAATTCCAATACGTGCCATCCCTTTTTTGTTACTTGCTTCTAATGCGAAACGCTTTATTTACAAAGCACAAAGAGGTCCACCAGAAGTAAAAATAACGTCGGATATAATAAAAATTATAAATCGTGTTACGTATTATATATATAACTTGGCTACAATAGTATCAATAAACCATAATAAATGGTGGTGATTCGGAGGACCTTTGATATTAAACATTCAACATCTGTAAACACAAGAAACCATAATACCAACTATTTATATCTTACTTTTTGTAACAGGTCATCCCATACTTAGTAAACCTTAATTCAACAGACTAAAAGCAAAAAAAAAGAAGACCGATGGAAACCTCCATTAAGTCAGTAAAAACACCAAAGAGCTTATTTTACATCCGGCTTTTTGCTATTATTTTATCTAAAACAAGTGTTATCGTGCAAAAACAACCACCTAAGTAATTTAAGATTGCGTTTCGAAATCATTCACTTATAAAAAGCGGCTCTGACGCAAATACAATCCTTTGAGTTTGTTTATTAGAATCGAAATATACAAATTGCCAAAATGTACGTAACTTTCAAAGCTGTTCTAACCTAAATTTATATATGGCTATGTTCTTATTAACTTTTCGATGCTAAAATGATTCATATCTTCTATTTGTGGGATTTGATTACATTTTCCAGGAACATTAATTATAACTTGATACAAAGGTTGTCATCAGATAAACATGGTGTTATGACAATTATATAAATCTTCTTTTAGTCTGTAAAGGTTAAACACAAGTTTAGCTTCACATATAGCCGTGTAAGGTTTTAATTGTTGCATAAGATATCCTAACGAACATTAAACCCACGGAAATCAGTGAATTTGGTAAAGAATGTCGTCTGGCGCCCACATTGTATCCTTGCGGTTTTCCGTTTTAACACTGGGCTTGTAGTGAATGACCTTGATTTATTAAAAAAAAAGATAATGGTGTTAAGCAAAAGTGCGCGCATTCAATTAAAATATCACTTGGAATACATATTATTATTTAAAGTCTTCTATCAAAACGAAATAATAGTTAATCAAGTACTAACGGGCTATAGCATAATTGGACTAGTGACTCGTCACTGATAGATAAAAAAATAAAATGTTTTTGATAAAGAGATCTTTGAATGTCGTGAATATTATACAGTGCAAGAAATTGCTTTAATAAAATGTAAATTATTATTTGTAATAAACCTTATGTACAGATCTAAACTTAATTAAGTTTATTAACATATAAATATAGATTGCAATGTCCAGCTGCATATAATATTTTTCTTATAACAGTGAATTATTTTTTATATAAGAAAAGAGGACAAACCACCCACGGATCGCCTAAAATTATTCCATCTAACGTTCATGGACAATAACACCAGAGGAATCGATTGTATAAGATTGATGTATTCATATAAAATGATATCATAGTTCAAATAATTTTATTACCAACAAATAAGAATACAAATGAAATATGTCAAAACCTTTCAATGCCAACTATAATATCCCTGAACGGTATAAAATTGTGAGCAACAGTTTGATCTCGGTTACGCAATTCGAATAGTTTTTCGAGAACAATCGACAATAGTTCCGTATGCTTGTAAATAAGTAACTCTACTAATAAATATCGATTCGCAAATATTTGTCGATGAGTATTTGCGCACGCGCACAAAGGTCGTGTCTGTCGCTGCTAGTGACTTCAAAGTGCTTGTTATATTTAATCAATCGCGGAATGTCAAGTTTAAGCCATTGTCATGGTTACTTTTTGTAAATTTAAATTTTGATTAAATAATAATCATGACTTGTTTTTTTTTTGTGAAGGTGAAAAGTGATTTTTTACCTTATGTTACGATGTTTTACCCTTTCTTTTACTTAAATGTGAAGATGTTTGTTTTTATATATAATAGAATGGTGCAAACGTGCGGGAGGATCACAAAGGTGGTCGTCGGAGCCCATGGACATCCGCAACACTAGAGGATCAGATGCGTTGCCGGCCTTTGAGAAAGAGATACGCTCGCTTCTTGAAGGACCCGTTTTCAACGGTTGCATATAAAATCGCTCGTCTTAAGATAAGATTCAAATTATTTACGTGTGCAATAGATTGAGTCACGTATCACATCATTGTCACGTATAAAAAGATAACCCTAATTTATCCGCACCTAATTCCTTATTTCATTTACATTACAATAAAGCTGAAGCTACTCACTGGAATGATATGTGCTTTCAGCAAATACTTAATTAGCACTATCAGACCCGACGAACGAATACCGCCTAACACTCAACAATCGTCTTTATGATATGGTATTAATGTTCAAATTGACTTCTAAGTATAGACTAATAGATAATGACGAATAGATTTTATGGCTGTCGAGAAAAGTTTATTTTTAGAGTTTTTAAGACAATTTTTAAAATGTTTATCTCCGTAAGAACCATCTTCGTACTGAGAAGGGTTATAAGGCTCTTGAGATTTGCGCTTAGTAACATATACATCGGTTCATTTTTATAAGATAATTATTTTTGTATACAATCGTTGTGGAACTATCACCGAGCGTCCGCTCCTATCCTGTCTCTGACCCGTCAGTAACTTACTAATAAATTAAAAATACACACGTAAAAGCATAAAGACTTAGGTTATTATGATACATCTAACGTCATAGTTTATACGATGACCGTTTTCCATACTTCGCCATTTTATTCACCAGGAACTGGTTTACGATTCATTAGTTTAGCATAACTGGTCAGATGCGAGCGAGTTTTTAAACATCCGTCTGATCTAAAGAATCTTACTCCGTACACACAGTTGTTTAATAGTTAGTTAAACAATGTCTTAGTACATTATGTCTCGTATTAAATATATACTAAAGAACTCCTTCAGTGACATATAGCTAGTACTAAAAGATATTTAAATGGACGGCGTTCTGAAGTGTATGAAAGAAGTTGAAGTCTAAATTAAGTAACTCATAGTAGTATTGTTTTATTTAAATTAAAGGAAGCAAGCAAATAGTTTATTTAATTACTATATACTCGTATAATTGCTTACCTTGTATTACAACTAACAGTCATTGTTATTTCCATAATCCAATTTAAAAAAAACGTGGTTTTTAAAGACAATTGATTTTTTTTTTCAATTTTTATAGATGAAGTAGCGTACTGGTTATCACGGCAATAGATGGGGAAGGCCTTTGTTCAGCAGTGGACTAAATTAGAATGATAATGATGATGATGAAGCAAAGAACTTTTGTAAGGCGATTAATAAGTAAGCAACGGATTTCATGTGTTTTCGGGATAAACTTAATAACGGCGAGAGCGAGCGGTTCGTTATTCAATTATTTCACTCATGTATTCTTTCTTTAAACTATCTCAAGAAGGTTTAATACAAAAAGTATTAATTAAGTAGGTTTTATATTGTGAATAAGTGTGCGGATATACATTCATCATTCTTATTTCTTTGATTATTACGATAGTAATGATCGTGATTCTTGTGATTTACATTCAAGTGATCAGACACGGCGATAAAATACATTAATCTATATTGTTTTATTACTATTGCTTCTGATAATTGACTATCGGATGGTTTGACTAAGGGAGTTTCCTGGCTTTTGTCTGCATATATAGCCTACGTCTAATCTATTTTCCACCTATTTTTTCTATTTCTTCGTATTGTGACAATAATCTTTAGCAAAGATCTATGTTTAAGTGCATAATATGTTATTATAATTAAAATATCTGTTTTAATTTATATATGTAAATTAAAGTAACGCTGGGAAATAAAAATATGTTTACAAAGTTACAGAGAGTTTGATTTTCCTTCACGTGTGCATTAAATAAACTGCTGCAAAGCACAGGGAAAATCCTGGTTTTGAATAGTCCATACCAAAGCCTAATTACAACTCATTTATAACAATACTTTACATAGCATGAAGTGGTGGAGCAACATCTCTCATAATTATCTCACTAAGTAGTAGAAAATTATATTGAACACAATTCATATTCCATATATCGATCGATAGTGTATTTGAAAGACCAAGAATTGTATATAAAAGACACGGATATGAGCATTTCGTTTGGTATAGTTTATCCAAGCCTAATATGTACCTAATATAAATGCGAGCCTAGAGGAATGAATTCGCAATAAAACAGCAGACGTTATTTTGATATTCGTATACAGAAGCTTTCCATCGAGAGACAGTAGGACGAAGGAAGATGAAGAATTTGAAGGTTTTTCAACTTAGGTATTCTATTTTGTCAATATACAAGTGGCAATTTTTTATAATACGTTATAGTGAATTGTAAGATCATAGTTGGTATCCTGTAGTTTTTATGATCATTTAATTCTATGAGTTCTAAGTTCAATGATAAATCTTTACACCGCATAAGTATTTTGTAAATATATCTTCCACTGTTTGTTTGGTCTAAGTGGCCGCTAGATGACGCACTACCGTATTATTATTTATTAATTTACAAAGTTTTCAACTTGCGTACCTAAATTAAAATTATATGTACAAATTCTTCGCAAAGGTCATGGGCGTCGATTATATAAAAAAAAATATTGCGTATTTTACACGAGGAAATAATTTTGATGCAGTTAATTAGCAAAAAATATAATCCAATAGATATTTACAATTTATATGTTTAATCTCGTGTTTTCCTTATCATCCTTTTGATAGACTGGCGTCTTTGTGAAGTGTTCCAGTAAGTTTAATGAACATAGAGTTTTTTTTCTATCTATTTATATTTAATATTTACAATTCGCATAAATAGACAAGATCTAAATTAAAAGCGTGTTTGTTTAATTTTTAAAATAACATCAAAAGAAAACTTATTACAACAAGTTAATATAATTATTTAAAGCCTAATTTTCTTTATAGTGTATGTTTAATGAAATGGACACATTGCAGACGTGAAAATCGTTGCATTGTAAGTGCTGCAAGTAAGCCTCCGGTTTATGCTGGTCTTTTTCAAGACGTAAAAATATTTACCTAACTAAGCATAAGTAAAAAGAACTACACTAAACAAATAAATTAGTGTTAGACTTGTTAAAATACTTAAGAAATCTTTGTATTCAAATATTCTAGTGCTTGGATTGTGATTATGCAAAACCTGAAGTTGTCTGTTGTCATTCTATTTAACTTACATAATGAAATATCAAAACGACATCTTTCTAACTTATTTATTTTAAAAATTTACAAGATTTTCTTACATACGGTACCTAAGTGACATTTCTAAACCAAAGGCGACCATTTTCTTTCATGCCTTGTTCAACCATAGGAGGTATACAAAAAGCAATAAACGAAATTTCAAGTTGGTAATATATGTTATCTGCTTTGAGCTGGCTCTCGGACCAGTTACAACTTAAATCTGATTTCACGTGCGTTTTTATTTCACGCACATGAACAGGTTGTGTTAATTGTTTGAGAAAAATACAAAATTGGACAGCATTTGTATGTAAAAAATTTGCACGTGATTTTGATACACGTGCATGGATAACCCGATGATGATAGGATGACGTACGTACCTAAAATTTTTTTTATAGGAAATTTCGAATTATATTGTTTACTATTTCGTTTGATGATTTCAACTATAAAAACGTCATAGTTATAATTGTATCGATTAATTTAGCAATAAAAATGTGTTTTATATACCATATTATATAAGGAATTATTTAAAACGCAATAAAATTATATATCCTATTTTTTATATAACAAGGATGTCTACAAAATAATACGTCTTATGTTAACATATTCTGCGTTATAGGGAAAATAGATTTACTTTAGTATATTACGCATATTCATAAGTCACATATGATTGATTAATTTTTACATATATATTCATGATTATTATCTTTTGTAAGGATAAATATTAATGCTATACAAAAATTACATCAATCTAGAACAAATACGCAATTTAAAGACCATCAAATGTAGTCAATAACTCAGACGGGTTTGTAAACAGATATAGAGATCGTCAGTACCTATTTGTTTATTAATTTCTTTGCCTGCTCGTTCTGTAATAATCATGACAATTTAAAATATATTTGAATACAATATTTGTTGTTTGACATCTTGATTCCGAATAAATCTCATTTGATTTACAGATATTTGTTTGCCCACTATCCGTCCGTCATCTGACGCATTACTTTTTGTCACTTGAATGTCATTTTAGCGTGATCTTGGTATGTTTACATGATTATTTTCAGTCGAGTAACGATGGCTCATGCTGCGTGGTAGCTACTTGACAAATAATGCTTCTTTAAGTTGATTTGATGATATTTCTTTTGCGATCATATTTGGTTTATTTAGCAAACACCATTAAGTAAATAAAAATATTATTTGCATCTTTCATTTGTTTAATTATTTAAAATATTTGTAAACTTGACGATCTCAATGAGTACACAATTCTGAAGAGAAAAACTATTTAATCTTAATTAGAATATGTAATTAAACTATTAAAACTTTCGTGAGACATTTCTCTATATTACTTATAAAACGGCTTAACTCACGTGTAAATCGGTGAAGTACCGACTGGTTTCGAGCCCATCGGGGACTATATATATGTAACATATTGTATATATACATGTTTTATATTACATATACTATAGTATAGTATATGTAATTTAATATTAACAATATTGAGACAAAAATGTATTACCTCAAAGGAAATTTTGTACGTCGCGGGATCTAATTGGCGTATTCAATATCGCATTACGTTACAAGTTCGAAAATAAATGTTTGAATACTGCAATATATTTAATCAACATTTTTACCGCTCAATACAAAGTGCGACTGTTTGTTATTGTACAATTTCTTGGAAAATTTATTGCTTGTAATACTAAATAATGGAATGATTATGATGCATGTTTTAATGTATTTTTACGCTGACATCGTTCGTGGCTCACAATGAATCCCCAAACAGTATAATCATGTATAATTATATAACAATTTGTTGTGTTTAAATTGCATTGAAATTTTCAAAATACATCGGAAGGGTTATGAAAAAAAATCAATTGTTTTTATTGTATTAAACGACGAGTCATTCAACTCAACGTTAAGTTTTAACAGGAAGAACTAAACAGCGACGAAAACTTTATATGCTTTAAACTAGTAATATTTCAGTATAAAGGATTACTGATCAGCAGTTGTGTTATATTGATTAAAAACTGTTATGTTAAACTTGTTTTTCAACATAACGGCGCGCTTGGCTCGTGCGCGTTAGGATGAGTTAATTAATTACTCACGTTCATTTGTTTCAAGTTATGTAAAAGGAGTACATACTCGTAATTGTTAAATCCGATTTATTTTTAATTAATTTCGGCCGACTTAGAAAAGATACAGTGGCTCTTTTACCAAGTACCAAAAGTTGGTGCGTTCGAAAGAGTTATATGTTATTTTTACCATAGATAATTTACTAAATCAATGCAAAAATTTCGATGGATGTACCTATAGATGTTGCCACGTATTTCCAGTTCGACTGAATGAATATAGATGAAATTTGGAGTAGATTTTTTTTTACTTGTTTTAAAATTTAGCGTGCGTGAAGTCATTGAGGTTACGCGATTTAAATTTTTGTTTTTCTCATAATTATTGATATAGTAAATAGAGGTTCAACGCAGCCCTAGAAGGTAGAATACCTCTGAAAGGGTGATACGTAATGAAGGCGCATTTAATTGGTATTTTGCTCGCGTGTTCGCTCCCGGCCCGCAGAGGGTCCCGGGCCTTTATACCGACCCGTCCCTGTCCCAGCCGTCGCTACGCTGTTTATTTCATTTGCGATATTAGATCTTATTTATGCGGTGTTGTACCTATTAGAGTATTTACCCTGACATCTTATAATGTAATTATGGTTTGGAACTTCGTTAAATGCTTGTAAAGTTCTATAAATTTAGCCTTTAAGCGAAGGGTGGTAGGTATTTACTAGGCTAGTGCGAACCTTTGATTACATCACTTAATATAAGTATAGCGGTCATGCACTAACGGTTGTTCATCGTAAATAAATATTGTGCACAGTTTGATTATGATATTAATAGTTCAATTAAGTGACTGTAAGTACCATAACTTTGTAATCTAGAATGAATTGTTACGGATTTTCTAATTTCTTATTTATAAATTGTATTTAACTTACAAGTTAACCTTTAATACTGTTATAAGATACGTGACTAAGTCTTTAAGTCGGTGACTTCATTACTTTTAGTTAAGTATATCTTTAGATGTAAGTTTTGTGGATGATTTATGTATTTTGTAGATATACTAATAGATGGCAATATAGAAACGTATTATAATAGATATGTAATGTATTAATTATGTGTATAATTGGTGGCGTAGACACAACCTGTGCAAGTTCACATAATGTATAACGTTTTCCGCACAGGGCGGCGTGTCGGCGCGCTCAAAGCGGCGGGCGCGGCGCCGGCCCTTTGATCTGTCGCTCATACGGTTTAGGTATAATCTGAACCTAAAGCTGAAAGCCCTTCTATTTCGGTAGACTGTCTTGGGGTTGTTTGGTTAAAATTGTATTTATGTTAAGTTTCAACTCAATCTTGTTTCTTTGCTAACGACACAAAAGTCCGACTACGATTTAAAAAAAATGGTATTTAAATACTCAATACTACTACTTGTAAATAATACTGGCATTTGATAAATATCAGGTCAGTAAAGAATATTCGATTAATGTGAAAATATTTTATATTTAAATCTACGGTATCCAAAATTCAGGTTGCCATGATGTTCTCGATAGAAGACGGCACTCGAAGAAGGAAGAAGTTAAATACTGGCCACAAACATGTAGCGGTTTCTCTACTTATCTTCGTTTTTATTTTCATAAAGTCCGCAACACACCTTCAGTTTTAACATAGTAAGTGTGTAGACATTTTAACTGTGACTCCAATTGTGTAGGTCTGAGCTTTGTGTACACATGAATTTTAACTCTACATGCTAATCTTGACTTCAACTTATTTTAATGTATTTGTAATTTAATGATACCAATATCAATTGTAGTTTATATGAGATTATTAAAATTGTATAATACAAAGTTTTGTTTATAACCGGTATGTACTTTAATTTGATATCGGCAATGTCAGCCGTCATTTACTCGAGTTACTACAAGTACGTACACAGGACCACCCGTGCGGCGAGCCCGACCGGACGTGACACGTAGCGGCATATTATAATAGCTGTTGCCACTCGAAATTAAAAAAAAAAAAATTATCTATGCTCTACAGACTATGTTCTATATTTAGAGTAGAATGAATAGGCATTTCTTAGGCTAGCGCGTATCATATTTAGACTGCATCACCACTTGACATCAAGCGGGATAGCGGTCA
>JAODUI010000029.1:3055495-3068970 GCA_027563995.1 Papilio gigon
AACAACTGCACCACCGACGCTCTTAGTTCCTATACGTTTGACAAATTAAATTGCTTGGTCTTAAGTGATTTTTATAGTTACTATGTTAGATTTTTTTTTAGCAACATTAGAAAATGGTTTTAATATCTAAGACTTTAAACGTACTCAGGGACAAGGCTAATATTTAATGTTAAGTGAACAATTTTTTCATCGTTTATCATTGATTACAATCCATTAAAAGCACTTTATCGTAATCAACAATTTACATAATTTAAAAACAATGTAATTCAATTTATATTACGTGTATAAATTTTTTTTTTTTACGTTTTAGTTATGTTATATGGATACACATTTATAACGCATTTGTGATAAATTTTAAGAGCTTTTATATATAAAAAAAAAAAAAACATTTAAATATTATTATTTATAACAAATGAATTTTACCTCATAAAATATCCACGCGCTGAATACTGTCTGAACGAAATTGTAAACAACGAGCACATTCCTGAGTTCGAATGGCTTGCGGTTGGCCATTAAGCTTGGTCCTAATTTTATAGCGCAGAAGGCGTAGCACAGGCAAGCGGCCAGCGTTGGCCACGGAGACGACATCATCGCCCACTCGTTCACACGCGGGTCTATAACAAACAAAAAAATTGTTTAAACGCTGGTTCCTAGAGTCACGAGACTTGCATCAAGAGCTGCAAAAAATCACATGCAAAAAAAAAAACCATTGTTCAACATGATAATATTATGTCGGGATTTTTTTCCGCTTTGTCGCCAGAAGAGTCGGGGTACAAAGGTAGAAAGAGTAGAGGGAAGTGCCGACTAGACAGCGCGACGTATTCATCCCTTGTTAGGAGTTGCACTCGAGCCGCGCATAGAACGTGCCTTTTGATCGGTTATTGGATATACGTTAGTCTTTTCTTTTTTTGATGCACTTTTACAGTGAAACGTAGAGAAAAGCCACCGCATATACACTCATATTTTATCTAACATCTCTATAGACCTCATTTTTTTAAGATAAAACTTTGGTGCGGTTTAAATTTTTTTTTATCTAAAATATTGTGACTGAGATATCGTTGTATTCTTATTTTGTTAATTTACAAATATGAAAAAATAAATTAAACCATCTACTTCAATATTTTAATGTAATCGCAAATTGAAAAAAAAATCAAATCCGAGTGAACATATTATATAATAATTCTTTTATATAGTGTATTAGGTATTTATGTGATTACACCATATATAAATTCTGAGTATGTGTATGCTTATATACTTATAATGTAAATATTTTCCTCCTGCACTCAACACGCGGATGTTTGAGTGATCAAGTCCCACTTGTACAAAGTAAACTTGAGCAGGACAAGTTTAACTCTAGGACACCTAAGATAGATTTAAAAGTCTAAAGTTAGATTAAGCAAAAATAACTTATGAGAAAGGTAAAATATAATTATATTTAATGTATAAAAATACCTGAAACAACCTTGTCCTTTGTAAAACGTTAATGACAATTAATTTCCATTGTACAATCGCAACTGTTCGCTGTGTTCCATTTACAGAAAAATGCTCTGTCCACAAAACTCCGCCCCTTCTTACAAATCAAAGAATGAGGAGCACAAACACCGGGATAACAGTAGAAAGCAATTAATTGTCTGCCCGCTTTAACAACTAATCGACTTTTTTCTCACAAATACATTTTAAAAATGCGTCCTATTGGGCATTGTGCCCGCCCGGTCAACGCGTACGAAATTTTCGAGCGACTATAGCTTTTGAAGTGGAACACCGCGAAGGGACGCATTTGTACGTAAAAATATATTATGGATTAATAGTGTAACTTTATTGAAACTGGACATGTCATGTCCCTAGAGGACATATTTAATCAACAAAGCCGCTCCTACCGAAATGTTTTTTCTACATAGTAGACTAAGCGAAATTTTAATTAATAGTACGTATTGATATTTTAATACACAAAACATGGAATATTTTCAAAGTGTAGGAAACTAAAAATACACAAGAACACTTCTACAGAGGCTTTGCTGCGACATTATTATCTAGCACACTAATTATCCTATACTATGACACCCCTCATTTAACGAAACTTCGACCGATTAGGTATTGCTCTTTGTATTATAAAGTGAATTACTTTTAAATGAGATTACATATTTTAATTCAAACAACTTCCTTAAACAGAGATGCAAAGTTTCGTTTCATATTAATAGAGAATTCTAATGTCACAGTTACTTGATAAGGAGAGACGATTAAGCTATGGTTTTCTTACATAAAGGTACATATAAATAGCTTATCACGTTTAATGTTGGAATTAATGGAGTACATGTATAAATAAATGACTATATAAGTATAGCAAGCAATCACAGTTTAAATTACTTTACACAAGCGTGGAATTGAAGATTAATCATTAATATTCCATATGTCATATTACAATAACGCTTCAAGTTAATTTGAAAGAAATTACAATGTTCGGTATACACATTTGCATATAACCTCTGTGCACATCCACGCGATTGTCTTTGTTTCTTGTTAACTAGGGTGTCCCATACCAAATTTTTCATTTATCGATATTTCCATTTTGAATAATGTCGAAGAGAATTACAAAAACGATTATCACTCTGCAATACCATACGAATGCAGAAGTTAAATGTTATTTTGAAATATTCCAAAAGATGTAGTATGCTCGTCATTTTGTTTTTATAGAAGAGACAAGTGAGTGGGTCACAAGGTGAAATTTTAAATTCGCGTAAATTGCATTTTCCAATAAGGAATACAGTTGTACATGATTTTCACTTTTATATATTTGCTATTAGTTATTTATACAGTTTCTTATGTACATTTATAATATATTTAAAATGAAATTAATTTTTATGAAACCATCGTAAGATGTCTGCGTAAAATATCATGCGTCAAAATGCTTATTATACAAAGTGGTGATGAATTAATTTACATATACATATGTATTTGTAACTTACGACATTTTGAATATTTATTACAAATTTTACCAGCAGTTTTAATGTAACAAATTGTAAATACAATGAATTTACTGTTTGACCTTACCTTACTTACTCACAAGTCGCCGTAAATTGTTATTTATGTTACATTTTTGTTAATCATTACGCTAATTATTGTACTATATTTATCGTTCAACAAGTGAAACCTTCTATGCTTAAGTCACTGTATATTTGCACATATATTTATTACTTAATGTCAACTTTTACAATCATGTTCTGCCGACCCTAAATAGTGTAAGGTAGGGACATGTGAAATATGCAATCTGTATCAACAATTGATAACAATAGACAACCATAAATACCCTTGCACATATCAGTACGTCTGTCTATTGTCTCGTTGCACAACACGTTACGTGTTCCAGATGCACGCTTAGTAAAAACTCGGGCTTATGGAAAGTCCCAGTCGTAACCTAGTGGCGTACAGCTGGGGAGGGGTTACGTGACGGCAGTGATGCTACATCAGCTGAGTTTAGATCAGCGTGGTTTACGTAACGCCGTTGAGCAAACGCCTCCGACGACGCCGCCTCGGAGCCGGTCCAACGAAACTTAATTCGACTCGATCCGACAAAATTTACTAACATCCAGTTTGAATCTGGAACGTTGCGAAATTACTATTAATTATTAAAGTAATTACGGAACTTACTCCGCTCTGATGATTAAAAATAAAATTATACAAACAATGATCTACATGTAGAACTATTGTCTATTCTTTAAAAAAAAACATAAGCTGAAAATATTTTTAAAGATGATTTTAAAGAACTAGAAAAAAAAAGACTTCGATATACAAATCATAGAATAAAAAAAAATATTACTATGCTGACGAGAATATCACCTAAAAATTAATCATGGTTCGATCTTCGTAATCATACACCGTTTTTTTATTATATGTAAAACGCAAGTAACCTAAATTAAATAACATCCGTTTGTCACGCAATCGCGTGTCAATATTCACCGAAATTATCGAGTCTCCAAATTAAAAAAAGTTCTAAATTTGAATTCAACTATTACAGTACTTTATCTGTTAATACGATTGTACTTATAAATATTTTTACGACTCAATAATTTCATTTTATAAAAAAAAAATATAGACTTACCGCTTTTGTTGTCCATAAGGTCTCGATACCAATCATAAACGGTTTCCATGTTGCTGGGTTTTGTTTAGCAACTAAAAATCTGCAACAAGACATACATTAAACATTAAGGGCAGTCTTATATTTCATCTTATGAGTATGAAGATTTTATTAAATCTTTTCTTTGATATTCTTGTCCGCAGTGGACATGTAAATCCCATAGTTTAAGTTATTAATCTCACTCATTTAAAGATTCAAAACAAGATACTACAAACGTGTTTACATAGAAAATTTATAGATGTAAATTTAGTTTATCAATTATTCGCTACTTGTACTAATTGGTAGAGCCGAGCGAGGTGTTTCTGTAATTAGACTATGAAACTAACATCGGGGGAGGCGCCAGTTGGTTTTCGTTCAGCAATTTCAAGTCAATGCGAATTTCGTATAATCACGTTCGCATCACCCAATTACAATATGCATATGGAAATTAATCAATCCTAGAATGTGCATGTCATTTAAATAATTACAAAAGTCGTAAAGACGATCATCATGCAAGGCCGGTGGGAAACGAATTAATATCAGATAACCGGAAGCAGACAATTTAATTAGCTTTATTTTTAGTAATAATTAGAGCAATTATAAATTATTAAATAAAAACAAAAACCTTTTAATAATGCCCTTAAACTCTTTAGGATGACCATTTTAAAGTGCAGGTATATTAAATTCACATAAGTTTATAAAACTGTAACTGTAAAACAAATACATAATAATGAATTTAGCCCTGAACATATGTTTCCCACGTTGTTACGTGGTCTTGTTATTTAAGATTATGTATTTATTACATCGATATATATATACAAATTTTGGCGAATATATACATTTTTGAACAAAAGGGCCACGTATTATATAATTTAAAATCTAGAGCACATCGTTAAATCAGTCTAGTATTAATGATGATTACATAAGACTATTTGCGCAAAAGAACAAACATATTGAGATCAGAGTTGACAATATTGATGTAAAGCGAACGTAACGCGCAAAAAAAAATACCTAGAAGCGTAATCGAAATGTCAATCGATATGTATATTTAGTAGTTCGCTGGAGCCTGACTCTTGTTACGAGATCGCATTCATACTGAGAGCTCCTAAAGCCGTTGCAAAGCTCACTAATGTAACGCTAATGACGTGTCATTTTAAATTACGCGTCCCGGCTTCGCGCGTGCACTTACAAATATTGAAGTTCTCTTTGCTTCTTTGAATATTGAGATTTTTTTTTTCTTGAAATGAAAAATCGAGATGAACTGTCTTGTACTGTTAGTTGCACCAAATTACATATTGTTACGAAATTTAATAAAGATCAATTTAGTACTTTCAGAGATTATTCCGGACATATTACATACCAAAAGAGGCGTAATTATTTCACAATGAATTTACTTTAGCTTTGTACCCTTGTAATTGTAAACATGTTTACAGACTTATTTACTGAATTAGCTTAGCTGCAGCCGACGCAAGCCTGCACACAATGTTCTGTACAAGATACCGCGCCGCTGTGCGTGGCGTATGGCGGAAGTACAAGCAATGTAAGCGACTTGCGGCACTCACTGTCCTTAAAAATCGTGAACGTTTGCAGATTTCGCATACGGAATGAGTGATTAAAGAGAATTCCAAGCGTTACGTCACACGACATATGACTGAGAGAAAGGGGGGCGAAATGGTGGAATAACTTGTTGGAATATCAACATCGTCTCATTTTTTGTCTACTAAATTAACTAAAGATACTCACTGTTTTTTTTACTTTAAAACTTACGCGAACGCGGCTTATGTTTAGAAAATAAAACTAGTTTACAAAACAAAACAAATTTTAGGTATTTTTATTGATACAAATGCGACACAAACCTTTAGCCGTACTAAAAGTAGGCGCATTATACGAACATGATATGTTAGTTACTTCGAAGTTTAAAACGTTTATTTGAAATACAAATTTGGTCGGCGCGCATTCCAAAGATTAATTTATTTATAAACAGAAAGTTGAATCAAATCAATTTCATTATTTAATAAAGTTATACTTCTTTGAGATACATTTCTTGATAATTGAAACGCTATATTCCATGATAAAGATTCGCTTGTATTAAATTAGCATTGTTTTGTACTATATGAGGACTGCTTTCGTACGCGTCGCCGTTGATCGTGTCAAGTTAACAATCGCATCGGAAGTGGCGACGGCACGTTTCGCTTCTAAGCGCACGTTGGCTATGCTTTCGTGCTATTGTCACGTTCCGCGAATGACACACCGAACAGTGCCATCTTAAAACGGACACTAAACATATGTTGTTGATGCGAATAGTTTCTACTTAAAGCGTATTATTAGCAGTAGTGATGCATACTTCGTAGGGAGAGGGCGATATATAATAGGTCTTTAAATTGTAATTAATTCTAATCAGAGATATAACTGTATTTTTTTAGTTTTATACATAATTATTATAGAGTTAACTATATCTTATAATAGCATTTATATAGACCATCAATAATTGCGACTGTTTGCGGATATACAGAGATTTACGATATGCATCGACTTATTAAGTGTTTAATAATTGAAGTCAACTTCAAGGTAAGGTTGCGATTTACCGCCGGGCCAAGTTCCCTTTTCAATGAAAACTGACTTACGAGCGACCTTCTGTCATACCAGATGACATCGAGGCCATCTGAAATAACTACATATTTATTTAATCAATATTGTCAATATAGAAAAGGCTACAACTAAACAGTTAGCGTAACGCGTGACAACTTAAACTGTCCACAGCGCTATCATTTAGACTAAGTAACGAAGAAACGATGACAGACGAAATATCTAAACAAAGGTACCTATTATCTTTTTATAAATAACAAGAACATATAAAAACAAAGGACTACTGAATTTTACATTCAGGTCATCCTGTGATAAGAATAAAAGCCTAATTTAAATGTTTTTTTTTTAATCTATTTTTTTATCTTTAACAAAGAACGGAAATGCTTCTATAGCCTTTATTTTTATTATTTTTTATAAGTGTTACGTTGATCATTAACCACTGTTAATGGTTTCTTTACTTTAATATATACTTCAATTATAATAAAATAAATAAACGTAAACTTGAAGTCCATTTTATCAAGTATTATTAATGAGTAAAATAAGTCATTGGTACATTTGCAAACATATCATATCTACCTGATCCCTGATAGGTAGAGGAAGACCGAAGGTGTGGATGCATTGCGTGAGAAGATATGCGTAGGAAGTGTGTGAGTTCAGATATGACGGCTGACAGAGATGTATTGAAGAGTACTACATACTATGACGATCCTGCATAGGGAAAAGGGCAGGTTGATGATACATCTCTGATGACTGTTATTAAACAGGATAAGAGTGATGGAAACGGCAGGATGGAACGAAGCGCGAATGTTACACAACTGTTGTCATACATAGTGTGTGTGGGACCTTGACCCGGTCTCCGCGTTACCGACTCCCACTTACACTTGAAAATTATTTAAGTGTTACACCATCCGACGCGGTTATGCAACGAGGAAACTGTTACTCAATGCTCAAAATAATACTAATTTACATCAATTAAAATATTAAAAATATTCCGACCGACGATTTGTTGCACTCCAATAAACTAATTTGCATAGCCCACTCGAAATGTATGTCAAATACGAATAGATGAAACAATTAAAATAAATAAAAAACATTTTATAATCAGGTCGCTAATTAAATGCCAATCCATACAAACATCAAAATAGTTTATTTCTGTTATTATAATTTAATTACTCTACGAGCAAAACGGAAGATTTATCATTAACTTAAATAAACCAAAAGGGGTGTTCGTTTTGTGAGGAGCTGGTGAACTACATGAGTTAACCAATGAGGAGAGGAGTGCACTATTGGTCGGAGGAATGTTTATAATTCACGGGATCCGTGCGAGTGTCGTTGGGTCGTGGCAACTTTCACTCGTACTCCGACTTACGTAAGGACGTTGCGCCAGAGCGAGCCGCGGAACCACTGACCCACTGCCACAGAGTACGCCGGCACGACCCCACTATCCACCACCAGACATCGACACCCATCTTATAGAATGTTTGAGAACGATTCGTTATGTTGCGCGCGCGCACTTTGTGGCTTCTACATCCAGGGCTGCTTATTATAGGATATGGGTATGACGAAAGTTGATACATTTAAAGGAAAGAACCAAAATAGGCTACAAATAATTAATTAAAATATAAAGTAATGTAGTTCATTATTTACAACTGTACATAATTTCCATAACGTAATGTAAAACAACGAACTAACGATTTAATTATACAGAAAAGTACCTAGTTTTATTTTATTCAACTCAAGTAATTAGAAAAGAACATATGATTGTTTTTTGTAATCATCAATTGTTATAAACATTTAAGGTTGACGAGGTAGTCTGAAACCTTCTCTATTTTATAAAAAAAATAAAAAATATATACATTGATACAAAGATTATCAAAGTTTTTATATAAGTTCCAGTATATTAAACCCAAATACAATAAAATACTGTTATATTAGTATATCGTGGTGCATTAGTTATTCATGAATAATTCTGAGAGTACTGACCCAATAGAGTCATTTCACTTCAATATTTTACGTTCGTTAACTAGAAAAGTACCGTCGAACGCATAGAGAAAAATTACATGCACAGCCTCATTTACATTACAATACGTATAATAATATAATACGAAAAAAAAAGTAATTTGTGTGCATTGGCGTACACTAATGTACTTAACTAAATAAAACTACTATATATTTTTTACTAGCTGTTATTAAAACTTTATTTTAACATGGCAACATTATTTGTCTGATGCTACTAGCTTAATTTTTTTATTCTTTTCTCTAATAATGGTTATTTTTTAATTATATTCCTTTTGGAAAAAGTTGTTACTGGTAATGAGAAAAATAGATTGAAATGTCAATCATAGTTACATCAACAGCCTTAAACTTAAAAGCTTATTCGATTTTAAAGTGATGGTTTTTGTTTAGTATACAAATATTCAAGGGCAGATGTAAAGTGTGATGAGATTGTCGCGCATTTCTGATCACGTGGTCGATAGTTCGTATATCCATTTGACTATTCGTGGACCATATATAAACACAAGGAAGAGAGGAAGGGAAAGATGAGTTATTATACAAAAGACCAGAGATCTTATTAATATAGCCAGTTCCTAATATAGACAGTTCCGTTATCGCCTTTTTTGTACATATCTATTAAACGTTTTCATTGCCGAAATAATTATACAAAAAAAACATGCTATCAGCGACAATTCTGTTGCTCTTTTGCCCTCGTACAATATGAAAAAAAATATTTTAAATGTGTTTTTTAATAAAAAAAAGATCAAAGTGTCCCGTTAGTAAAATTCTTTGGTCACAAAAAATGACTCATTTGTTGATCGTTTTGAAATATTCGCAAATCGTAACCTACATATTAATCTAGCGTTACGTTTAACATCGGATTACGTCGTGTTGGCGTCTGTAGACCTTGTATAATAATCTCAAGATGACACCAAGATCAGCAAGCCATAATTGGTATTGCGGAAAATTATCAAATTGTGACCACAAAAATAGCAAACATATTTAATTTTAGAAAATAAATTAACGTTAAAATTTACAATATACAATTCTCTTGTAAATACTTCATAGTATTTTTATTGTTTAACTTATTTTTAAATTAGGAAACACAAAATTTATGAGTAATCTATTTGTATTAAAATTAAATTATAGTTTTTAGCTTGTTATAAAACTTGATACAACAACAATATTATGTTACTAATTAAAACGAGTCCCTTCAAAAACAACTGAATATCACGCTTTCACAAAACAGTCGTGTTTACATTGATATATAAATTACAATAAACAAATAACAGACCAGTAGTACTGAGACTACGTTAATGTATCTATTGAGTAAATAAAAACCGAAGTTTCAATGTTTTCGCGTTGAGATACTACTGGCCACGTGTTGAAAAATAGTGGTAATACCGTTTGAATCCATTCGAGAAGGTTCACGGACTAAAAAATAAAATTCAATTAAATAAATGTATTAAAACTTTTTGCTCTCAGTAAGATTATCATTATTATTTAGATTTTTGGCATTAATTAGACTTTGGTATTGTACCGTATGCGTTCAACCATTATAAACCGACAAAGTTTTCTGACCCGGTGTACGTCGAATTACATTATAATAGCCCATTAACGCCTCCTATGTCATATAATTTCCTAAGGCAATATGGGTTTAACATACTTTCTGATAGAGGTAACCGTGATGACAGCGCCTCTCTAACCTGCTCAAATAAATTAGTCGAATTATACAAAATATAAGACCAACAACTCAAATTAAAATTCAAAACTACACATTAGCGAGTATACACGTGACACGATACACAAGACGACTGTATGATGTCTACCGATTCAATACAAATGTAAAATGTCTATTTACACACATAAGGTCCTAACTCCTGTAACCCAGGTTTCCCTGGTACAGGAGACAGATCTAAATCAGATATGTACGACTAACTTTAGGCATAATAAAGATTTTTTTTATATACATTAGCACGTAAATCGAAAACTTTGTATGCCTAATGGCACGAACGGATGAACATGAAACGGTTGAACTTAATGTTAAGTGTATTAAGCAATATATAACGATGAATAAACTCATTGCTTCGAAATTATGGTAGAATCTCGACCAATGAGCGACCAATCTAAAAATCTAGTGTAAAAGAACACAAATAGAAAAGAGGATATATGGAATATAAACAAATGTATGATATAAAACTAAAACAGATCAATAATAAAGACCCTTCAATCAATTCCTTTGCCTGTTACGGACTAATTGAAATGATTACTGTCCTATTTAAACCGAGGAACTCCCAAGAATCCGCAATGGACATAATAACAAGTCAACATATTAACTATATACATATTAACTATGTCATTTGTATAAACCAGATATTATGTTGATTGTGACATGATGTATATTTTAATATATTCGCGACAACAGATATTAAGATGAAGGAAGCTATGATACTGTTTTATTTCGACGCACCTTGAACTAAGACAATGTTACCATAAAATACATATCTTAAATTAACTTAATGTCGTTTGATGCCACAATTATAGTTTTTTTTTATATTTGTAGGCTAATCTTTACACTACACCGACAGTAGTTTAATGGGTATTAAGACTTTTTTTTGTACAAATTGAACTTACATTTAGGGAATCTCTTAGTGGCCGAATGACTACTAATCCGATATAATGTCAAGTCGCCTTAACATTTAAAGAATGTAGTATTTTTATTTGGGTACAAATACAATGTGTCATAGTGTACCTGTTGGTTATAGGTAATATGTGAAAAAAAAAATTTACGTCAGAATACAAAGCCGGTTTTAAATTATTTAGCAATAGGCAAAACTGATGTTTCCGCCAGACCTACGTATAGTGTGTACCGGTTAGTTCTGACCGGTTTTTTAACAGACGTAGATGTAACTATAAAACATGGCAAATATATGTTGAACAGTATCCGAGGTAAAAACAGCTTTTCTTATTTCATCAAGGAAGTTTTAAATGACATCGATCATGACCATACCGGAGTAGACGCTTGTGGTAAATACAAAACAAATCAAGTTTCTAAAGATCATTTGAAATATTAAAGGTTCAGCAAAATATAACAGCCAAATAATATGCTAAATCTTTTGATTTTTTTTTGTGAAGATGTAAGAGACGAATATGTTTTTTGAGTATCACACGGTTTGTGGGGTTACGGGGGTAAACTCGAACTGAGAAACAATAGGCAATTAATTTAAAACCTTATCTTAATAGCTAATCAATATCGTTTGTATGGATACTGACTAAGGAGATGTCTCTTTGTTTTGGGGAAATGTACATATTTTTTTCCTAAACTGCCCCCCATAAACGATGAAAAAAGTTCATATCTTTGAATACATCGTTTTAATTATTTCTAACTACACATAACGATGGAAATGTTAAAGTTTACAGTTAACATTTAAGTTTAGATTAAAGTAGATAACATTGAATACGGTAACACAGAATTTTAATTATTTTCAGTTAACAATACTTTCTAAAATCTAGTATTGTGTGCAAATAATAACGCAAAACATTAACGTATAAAATGAAATGCAACAATTTTGTAACACTGGTCAGCCCGGCCAACGTCTGTCGAAATTATAACTCGAGTGAAACATGAAACAAAAATATTCTCCCTATCTTTCAACAGATTTATTCACGATTTTTTTTTTTACTTTTTCGTTAAAATAAACATATTCATAATTTTATTATAAATCTTGACGATTATGATAACAGTTTTTTGACCTCTTGTTAAATTAGATTTATATTTCTGGCTATAAAATAAAGCATCTCGAACAACTAAACATTTCTTATAATGTCTTGCTATTTATTATTGTATTTAAATTACTCTTGCCATGACAGTGTTCTGTTGCTCATTACAAGTGTGTCCCATCGCAATTTTACGTGTATTAAAAATATTACTTTTTTGTAAAAAAATAAAAAACATTAAGTGACAAATGAGACTAGAAATAAGTCAAATTTAATGCTTTCATTTTTAATTTTTGGAAAATTATGTTTGTTTAACAAAATCGTGCCCCTAACATATCTTAGATCCCATTAAAATGACAGAAAAAATATACTTACAATTTATGCAAAGGCTGCGATGTGACAACCCTATTTCGAACGCGTGTAGGGATGTGATCAGTTGATAATTAAATCGTTTCGAATTGTAGAGAGCGATGCGCACGCGCAAATGTTAGCGTCCGTCGAGCGCGCGGCGGACAGTGACTGCGGGCAGCGCGGCCGCGGCAATACAGGCCGCGCACGCTCACCTGCGTCACGCGTACGTCACCGCCTCGTCACACCTGACCGCCAAACACGAACATCGCGAATACCATTTCCTTTCATACCATCTCTATAATTAATTAGTACACTTCTAATCCCTAGATTCACATTTTAACCATAAGTTGACCATTGTTTTACATATGTATTAAATTATATTAACATCTATAGTGATAGAAATAGAAATAAAAAGGATAATATAATATCAGAAGTAATAATGTCTTGAATATAATCACTTCCTTACAAGGCGTATTTAAATAGAGAAACGCAATGTTATGTTAGGTTAGGTTAGAATGTATTGTAATGACTTATTTGTTTTATACTAATTAATTTTGGAAACTACTCCTGTTCCCTTAATAATAATAATAACAATAACATAGTGCTGCTGGACCGGGTACAGTCAGGTATATTTTTGTTCGACATAACCATCCCCCATGACGAGAACCTCGTGAATGCCGAAACGGAAAAGAAGAGAAAATATCTGGACCTGGCG
>JAODUI010000029.1:3069070-3087180 GCA_027563995.1 Papilio gigon
GAAGGCGGAGGACCGCATACTGTGGAAGGCATTGGGAAAGGCCTATGTCCAACAGTGGGCAGACAAGGTCTGTTGATAATGATGATGATAATGATAAGAATATTTTATATTTTTTATATTAAATAAGAAAGAGCTTTCATCTCTAAACCTTAAATGGAAATACTTAACAGTTCTTAGGACATTCTTAAGTGGAAGAGTTGTTTCATTGTTTACAATATGAACCGCGATAAAGAATGAAAAGAGTCAGTACTAAGGTAATTTGTTTTTTTTTATTTAAATCTATATTTTGAACGTCTAGACTAAAAAGCAAAACTACAGCATCTCTTAAAATGGATGCCACAAATAAGACAAGAAAATAACGATAAAAATTCGTATTTACTATTGTTATGTTGTTTACAGAGATATCTGGATGAGCGCCAAGACTCCGCTACACTCGACACTTTCTGGTCCTTTTTTAAACAAGTCGGGTTGTTATTTAACTAACAATGAAAAATAGATTACAATTGTGGACAGCAAGAATTTAATTTCTTACTGGCCAGTATCTACAACGATATTATGATGTTCCAAAAAAGTTTTCTGGTCTAAAACCTTTTTGTTTAATTAAAGTAAGGGGGCAAACAACATGTACATCTGCAATACTAGAGGAACCATAGATGCGTTACCGGCTTTTGAGAACAGAACGCTCGCTTTTTGAAGGACCCTAAACGTATTGGGTTGGAAATATTGCTAAGTTTACCGAAAATACCGATTTTAATAGTCTCTTTTTTGTGACAAAAATTCTTAGCAGGTTCGTTCTCGATGGGTTCCGGTGCGTTCCACCGTGGCCACCGGTGGTGTTTTAGTAGGTCGAATCCTACATAACCCTGTCTTTCCCTCAGAAGGTGGGGTATATTTCGAAGAATTCCCCCCCCCCCGTCAACAAAAGCTCCATTAAGCTTGTGTTAGGATATAGATCATAACAATAGTCGAGTGGAGGTGTTCGAACTCACAACTACTAGACCGGCAGTCTAGCGGACCGGCAGTTAGTACCAATAATCATTAGGCTATTGGCGCTTCGTCATCATCTCCCTGTCGTTCTTTCTCTTATGGTCTGCATTATTGTCTTCTACATCGCTCTATCTGGTGTGTGGCTGCGGGCACAAAAAATTAATATCATAGTCGGTTTTCGAGTTCCAATCATTATAAATTTAAATTAAATTCTTTAGTACCTACGGAATACTTCACAAATATTTGCGTTTACAAATTTAATTAAAATTCGACAAACTTTCGAGCGTAATATGATCAGTCCTTACGTCATGTGACAATCTCTCAATTGGAATGTCAGAGAGGGCGTTAATTCAACATGTCGCCGGAGAAAATTCCGAATGTGCCGTAACTTTTTCAATTAGAAACCGACTCGATGATAATAAAATTTCAACTTAATTTCCTGGAATCTGTTTGATTCGTTTCAATGAATTATTAATATTATGATAGAAAATTTTATATGACATGACATGAAATACGTTCATCAGTGGACTACATTAGGCTGATAATGATGATGATGATGATGACATGAAATTTAAAATATCAATTTATATTTCTGTATTGTGACAAAGTGACAATCAGTCTATTTTTATTTCTGATGGCTCTAGGCGCCCTCGTTCCAACTATCAAGTTTGAGTCGGAGACCATTTATGCTTATATGCTCTTCATTTCTTTATTAAAATTAATAAAACTTAAACGTTACAAATTTAACATATACATGATATTTATTACGGTTTTCTAATTCCAAGTTACAATAAAATGAAGTCAGTGTACGTTGCAGGAGAACAATGAATTGGACCGAGTTTTAGGCGTTTCTTTGAATAGTAATAGATCATCGAAGCCCATGGACATATGCCAAAGGAACCACAGATACATTGCCTCCTGTCATAGTTACCAACCTTACGTTACCTATTTAAAGCTTTCAGTGTAAGCATGAGAAATTATTTATTCGCTATATACTAACGCAGGTGGATCGCTAAGAAGGTAAATGAATAAAACATGAAAATGTAAAATATTTCAAGTTAAATTTCGCAACGCCTTTGATGACTTTGGCCCAGTTCTCGCTTGTGAAAGCCCGACGTACCCCGCTCTAAGACGATTTAATTCTAACATTTATACTTACGATTGCCAACCGCCGTAATGAACAAACTTATTCAGCCTTCGAGGCTTATCATTTATCTTTTTCTCAGCAACAAGTTTATAGACAGTAATAAAGCCCGGTGGAAGAAAGAATTGCCGGATTTACGTTTTTATTTCAAAAGTTATAACTTTTTTCGGTTTATGTTAAAAACCGTAGCTTTAGAAGATTATTAAAATCTAATTTAAAGACAAACTGTTATTAATATTGCAATTAGCACAATAGTGTTCGTAACTGATTTAAAACGATTAACTTAAATTTTGTTTAAAAATAATTCTCAAAAACTTTCACCATTTTAAAATCCGTAAAGTAAGAATTATCACATTTAAATTCTTGTACAAACGTAATTATACATTCTCATGAATAATTAATATGTTTAATAGAAATGAAATTGCGGAATGCGCAACTCATATTCAAGTTATTATTCCACTCTTTCGAGCGATAGCTGAGAACAATTGAAATAATTTTACAGCGAAATACGTGAATACGTTAACGAAATGCATAATTCGGTGAGAAAGTTATCCCACAGTTGAATAAAGCTGTTGAAACTTCGTTAAACCCACGACACGCGGGACACTGAGCACATCCGTTTGGAAACACATTTTAATCACAACCTAATGAAAACTTTACGGCGCGTTTTCTATTTTCAATTTCCTTACATTCAAGGGTTTACAATGTTATGTTTCTGTCATGATCAACACGAAGAGAACTTTAAAATTACATCACAATTATATCTTAATGAAAAATTTGTAAGAACAAAATTCCGTAACATATATTAAGCATAAAACAGTCACGAACACATCCAAAGGAAAGGAAAAATTATAGGAAATTTGAACTGACGCTCTAATTATGATAAAAAAATTATTAAACCAAAAATTAAGCGATTATTCAAGAATGTTTACATTGATTCGACTATACAGTTGTTGATTAAATTGAAAGACAAGTGATTCATTAGTTTTGCATATTTGGAAAATAAAAATGGGTCCTTCTATGAAACAATTGAATAATAACAATACAGTAGAAACTGCGTTCAAATATAAAATTATAGTTGGTTAAAAAATATACTTTATAGACTTTAAATCTAAAAGGCTATACCGATGTCACACAAGAGTCGATCTTAATTAGCAGTTGTCTAACCGAATTCGTGGTTCCCATACCCTCAATACGCCGTGATTTCATTCGAAGTCTGGAACATTAAGTATATATTGATGTGTGCTATCCCTCTGAGTTGACGTCTTTGATCTACGCCGCAGTCAGTGACTAATTAAGCCCTCTACATCCAGCCCGACTTAATTTCGAATCGAATTAGACCATGTATGTTTATTTTAGTCGACTTTGAGTTTCATTTACTTTATAAATTAATGCAAATAAATCGTTGTTAAGTACTTCTTACTCGTAGAGGACTGTTTAGTCGAGTACGTACTATGTCGACTTTGCTACGTTGCCACTCGTTGCAATGTATTCTATTTGAACTGAGAAGTAGACAGTGAGGGCTGTATTTAATCGAGTTTATTTAAACTGAATAAATGGATGATTAAGGCGGAGGAGGGCATACTGTGGAAGGCATTGAGCAGGCCTAGGTCCAGCAGTGGACAAGCAAATGCCGTTGATGGTTTAAAGTACGTTTTATCCGCAATATCGTCCGTGCGGAATTAAAGAAAAAAATCGCGAAAGATCGCCACTGATAACGATCCCTGGTCACTCTTATCCAGGATACCTTCGCAACTTTGACTTTGAGAGTCTTGTCCATCCTGTGATATATCCGTGGCCGCCATTCCAAAACTTTGCGGTTCTAATTTAAATGTAATAAATAAAAAATACAAACGTAATTTCGAAACAAATCCATTAATTGATAAACTAATCTAAATAGTTGGGTTGTAGTGTCGCGCTTGTTCTCCGCGCGGTGCGGTTAAATTCAATCGTAGCGATCAACATTAGCCTGATTACAATTAATGTTACCACCTCCAGCTATTTGTTTGTGAAATAAACTCGCACGATACATAGATGTTTGCGGAAATTGAATGTTTGATAATATGACGTGTATTTAACACATCATTGATATTACATTTACTTCTATTATATGAAAATATTACAAGCTCTCAGCTTCCTAATTAAAGAACTTAATTGACTTATATACAGGCTATGTTCAGTTCAGTGTAGTAAATAACAACCAGATCCGTTCAGCTTTTCTGGAGATACGTAATAACAAATATCAATCTAAACCACATTTATAAAATTGCGAAGATATAAAAATATAACATGTACATAGTTATATCACCTTATCATGAAAACTACTGGTTTAATATATATGACACATGGGTTCGGAACGCCAGGCTTTCATCCTTCCATCTATCTTCCGTCATCTCAGTCGTCACTCCCTTCTTAATCATGTCACCTCACACGATCCATCTCTTCCTAGGCTTACCCCGGTGTACCTCCGCATATTTAAAGTTAAGATCGTGATTTAATTATTGTTTTATTAATCGGTTTATATATTAAAATTTTAACGATAAACTCGAGAAACTTAAATTAAGTAGTTTTACACACGTATTTTTGTTATAAAAATAATAAGATTAGTAGAGATTAAAAACACTAAATGTAATTATTCCTCATAGAACAATCAAAAATATTTTATTTCCAGCCTTTAAGACAGCCTTCAATAGATTCATCTCTCACTGAAGAGCGGAAGGGTAAGGGAAGTAGCATCCAAGTTATCGCCGACAACTGGATTAAGCATTAATCAAGTTTCAAATTACACACAATCTCGGGCACAAGTTAAAATTAAAGTTAAGTGTAAAGATACAAGCGATATACAATATTTAGTCAATTATTACTATTGCGACCACCTTATTCACCTTATTCACCTTATTACCACTTCCATTAAAACAATATTCATAGTACACAATACTAATGTAACGTATCTTACTCCAACAAGTTGAATGACTTGACTAGTAATAAATCATTCGAGTTGTTTACAGTGGGACAATGCAAAATGACGTAGTAATAATGGGTTGATATATTATATTACAGTATCGAAAGTTTATCACCTGACAGAAGCCTCTTACTTGTACCACTCAAATTAAGGAAATGCCGATTTTCCGCTCGGTATATCTGCTACGACGGCGTAGATACGATATCGTAGTACCAGCGTAGCAATGGCGTAGAACAAGCGTAGCAGCGACTTAAGTCTATCGCGGTATAGTAATGGAATCAGAAGCAGCGGGTTTTCAATTTATTCAATCCTAAACTTTGAAACGGCGATAACTACAATGCACTTAGCTGTGAAGTTCCCCTGATGGAAGTTCAATCTGTTTAGTTCGTCCAAGTTATGGATTGCGGTTACATTGAGTGTTCTAACTCTTCCAATGTAAATTCCGCACTAGCTTTAGGTCGAACGAATAGTTGACTAATATAGTCTTCTGACTAGTTTAATAATAATAATAATTATTATTAAACTAGTCAGAATCCGTAGTTACTATCTGGCGAAATCTGGTGATGGTATTCATACGGACGTCATTGCATGTGATAAAGGACTTACCACCCT
Organism: Papilio gigon; assembly: GCA_027563995.1. Lineage (NCBI taxonomy): Eukaryota > Metazoa > Arthropoda > Insecta > Lepidoptera > Papilionidae > Papilio > Papilio gigon. The sequence goes on from JAODUI010000029.1 coordinate 3,074,776, forward strand.
ATCCTTAGCCAAAGAGCAATGGCAGGACCCGGCCGTACAGAGCGTCTCTGACCGGGAGGCCGTGTGGAAAGAGAAAGAGCTCCACGGGAGGTACTACAAGGCTCTTCATGGGCCTTTTGTCGATACCAAAACATCCCTACACTGGCTACGCTTCGGGGACCTCTTCGGGGAAACTGAGGGTTTTGTCTGTGCGATACAGGATCAGGTTATTAAGACCAACAACTACCGGAGATACATCCTAAAGGACGGCACCATCGACATTTGTCGAGCATGCCGCCGTCCCGGTGAGTCACTTAGGCATGTTATCTCTGGTTGTTCGGCGCTTTCTAACACTGAGTATCTGCACAGGCACAACCTAGTAGCCAGGATTGTTCATCAGGAGCTCGCTCTGAAGCACGGTCTCCTGGATGTTAGACTGCCATACTATAAGTACGTGCCGGAAGCCGTACTCGAAAATAACCGCGCCAGGCTCTACTGGGACCGGCCCATCATCACGGACAGGACTATTCTCGCGAATAAGCCTGACATAGTGCTGCTGGACCGGGCACAGTCAGGTATATTTTTGGTCGACATAACCATCCCCCATGACGAGAACCTCGTGAATGCCGAAACGGAAAAGAAGAGAAAATATCTGGACCTGGCGCACGAGGTTTCCGACATGTGGGGTGGCCTGTCGACTGAAATTGTCCCAGTAGTCGTCTCTGCAAACGGGTTAATCCCAGTCAGCCTCTCCGGACACCTGAGGCGGCTGGGACTTCGGGATGGTGCGCTTCTCCCTCAAATGCAGAAAGCTGTGCTTCTCGACACCGCCCGAATTGTCCGCCGGTTTCTCTCCCTCTCTCCCTGACCCTCGGCCGTTTGGCCTCCCCTGCCGAGGGAATCCCGTCTGGCTGGGATTATCTATGTATGTATGTATATTTGATTCTTTATGTACATTCTGTAGTATATTTTATAATCTTATATTATTTATATTAGATTTAATTTTATTTTATTAATATTAATATTTATTGTATTATACTCAGCCAGACGGAGACAAAATATTTAAATAGCCAAAATAACAATAAAAATGTTGCGCATAAATATGTCATGTGAAAAAAGTCGTCGATTTATGCTGACATTCGAAGTATTAAATATTTTAAGCAAACTAATATTAGCAACATGTGACTAAACTGCGATAATATTTATGAAAAACATGTCAGGTTCTGTCACGTTCTGTCACGTTGGCTATCCATCATTATGCACTAAGGTTAACTTAAAGTTGACAGTTAAAGTTAATGCAATTTTTTTAAAAGTGACAACGTCTGCTCATCTAGTCGAATCCGTCTTTGGGTATCGATCAATACTTCGATATTACAGCCACTCGTTCCCCCTCTTCGAGTATAAAAAATTGTGTAACCCATGGTATGGTAGACCGACATTACTGTCTACCATTTGGTCCCGGCACAATTTATCGTCTTATATACAAAGTTATCTGATCTTAATGCAATATAAATACTTTACATACAAAAACATTGTACAGAGAATAGAGTGACATGGCTTTGAAATAAAAAAAAAGCTTATAAAATAGACCATCTGGGATGAAAAAAGCGATAATAGACAATTGATATCTATAGATTATGATCTAAAAAACTTTATAATTTTTCATAAATATACACGAAATACACATTAATTTGGTTCTTTCAAACATCGAATAATGGTTTACAGTAACTAAGGAATCAATGTCTGTTAAAATTCGTCAAAGATTTATATTTGTCGTGTCTATTTGTCTAACTATTTGAAGGACATATTTTCCCGCACAAATGGCCTTTGAAATGGTAATTTAAAAATCACGACGAATATATATCATGTTAAACTAGTTGTGGTGTATTAAATACCAGTTCCCGTACCAGTTTTGCTCACTATCCTCATCATCGCTTCTCTGTCTACAGCTCACGTGGGATCGGCATACAATGGTAATAAAGTCATACCCAATGTTTAGACTTAATTTTAAGGCCTTAAACGGAAGATACATTATTTGTGCACTTTACTATGAAAGTATCTATTTTAGAGAATTTAAGAAAAATAAGCGTATTTTTAATCAACTTTCATTAGAATTAAAATAATTAATACATCCTATAATTTGATAATGTTAAATGTTTTTGACTGAAAAACCAAAAAAAAATGTAAATATAGTTACTAGTAATTAGTAGCTGGGGCTATATTTTTCGCATCTCCATGACTAGCGCGTATTTTGCGTGAAGGCAGGCCATGGATTAATCCAGCCAACGCAGGTCTCCGACAAACCCAGCAACGCTTTGATATTGCTGGTGATCTCCTAGTGTACTAGGACTAGGACTACTAGTAACTATGTATAGTTACTAGTTTAACTAGAAATCTGCCAAACCATTTATGCTACAAGTGGTCACAACACATTAATACAAAATCATGTGCCCATATACACTAATATCTTTATTACCAACTATTCAAGAAGTAACTTAAAAACAATAACTGAAAAGTTCTATTTTATTTAAATAATAAAATTAATATAACAAATGATTCCAACATTAAATATTTCACTGAAATTTAAATTATATACTTAAAGTTTCACACATATTGAAAAATAGAATGGCATTGAATACATTTAGTAAATATAATCGTTGAACCTAGGTCGGGTTTCATGTTTGAAAAGTTACAGAAAATAAACTGAGATTGCAAGGTCTAATCTGTCAGGTAAAAAAAATGTAGTGTAGTATAAAAATGTCTCTCATGCATATCATGTATTCAAACTTATAAACAAAACCTGATTTAGAAAAAAGTGGTTGTGTGCAAATTAGCATTTATTATTCATAACCTAAGAATAGACTGGACAAAATATTTTACTGGAATGTAGTTGATATATGCTAGAGTAAGTTTTTCTTTAATTTCTCGCTAAGAAAGTCACAAGCACCAGCCAGTGTAACATAATACAACATTCAAATAATGAATTTTAATAACATAAAGACAGACATACATTTGAGACATAGATATGATCACGAAATTCAAAGGTATTCATGAAATTCAAAGGTAAGGCAAGAATAATAAAACAAACGACCAGAGTAAATATTACTAACATAACAATATATAAACATACCAGTAAGAATATGATAGTGAAAAAACCTCTAAGCGGGCCAAACATATTTTAGATACATGTTCCTTTAGTCGAAATAACATTCAATTAGCAATAATGTTAATTAAAAAATCACAAATGTATTGCAGTAATAAGTTTCTATGTGTCACATGCATGACACATATTTATTTCTATACATTATGATTTGTTGTTTTACTCTAGTGATATTGCTAAATGAATAATAATTGTCTACTTACTCTAGTGCTTAAAAAAGACTGTTAATTTTAAAATGTTGTCATTTAAAAATTAAATACCAAAACAACTGGTTTGTTTTAAATCTCTAATAAGTTGAAGAAGAAATATATCATAATACAAATATACAATTGGAATTTGAAAGAATAAGTTTGCTTATAAAATGAAATCATAGACTAGAAATATCGTTGACATTTAAAGATTCACTCGAAAATAGGTTAAAAACTTTTTTTATGACAAATGTTCATTTTTACGTTAAGCGGCTTTTTTAATGTTACATTCCTTGAGTTTTTCTTAATTTTTAACAAATCTCAAACCAACCGCAAGTGTTGTAAACCGCACGTAAAAATTATGATTCACGATACTTTCTACATTTTTTAGCAAGCATAGCGGCATAGCTAGCAGTGGGCGTTGTACGAAGAAGCGAGAGCGAATATATACATTTATTTACTCACCCTTAAAAACTCCTGATATCACCACGAAAAATATATTGCAAGTTGAAAAACGTGTAGAACTGGTAATGGCATTCGAACTATAATTCCGTTCAATATCGGAGACGTTTGTCACCTCTTCATTTATCTACACTGGTTGACTAATTTAGGTTATAAAAACAGCTCCAACTGAGCTTAACTTTCCTAAACGAATGTTTTAATATAGTTTACGTGTTTAATTCCATAACTGTATTTTACAATTTATATTCTTTAATTATAAGAAATACTGTTTCACTAACAACATACTACTCCGTGACCCACTCCCGCACTCCCGTTTCAGTTGGATCACACAGATTAAATAAAAATTAAGAGTGGTTTGACATTTGCGGTTACGTCATGAAGCATGATCGAAATAGGGCAATTACATTTATACTGTATTTCGAGGAAATATCATATTGATTAGAAATAATTTATGTACGGTTAGAGACATAAACTTGAACAAAATAGTTATTTACATTAAAACCGGTTGAAATTTGAAGAAGTTAATATTTTTCACGCCATCTGTCGTTTAATAGCTGTCCATAAAAGTAATGTCTATTGAACACTAGATGGTACTATATGTCTGAACACAACGGTTGAAGCGAGTTAACCGTTCATAAATTTTATCAAAAGATGTCACTGTCCTCTCATAGGCAGCTTCATCGTGTCTTGGATCGTGGTCGTTGCCGGAATTATGATTAGACTGGGTAGAATCACTTTCAAGCAGCAGATGTTTGTACTTTGTACAAGTCGAGAAGAAAACATACCTGCATTCATACGTAAAAATGGAAAAAAGACATTGTAATCCGAGCTCTCATGTACCTATGTGTGAGGAACGAGATTTTAACCGGTGCGAGCCCGACATAATCCGCTCTTGTAACCGTAAGGGCGATTATGTGTAGTCATTTCCTAACATCAAGAAAAAAACGATTATAGACCGATAATGATCTCATGGTGGTTCACCTTTTTACTTTCTACAATGTCTTAAAATGTTTCAAAAACAACACGTGTGATAAAAAGTTGATTTTTTTAAAACCGAACAACGAATAAAACTACAAATTATATTACATTGTCTCTTTAAAACCTTTATTTGTACATTTTTTCAACAAAATCATTTGATACGATTAAATTTAGTGCGAACCGTGACAAGTACTAAAATATCTTGATATAATGTGACCTCAGGCATGAGAAACAAAAAAAAATTGAAAATAACATCAAGAACAATTTCTGAAAATAAATAAACAAAGACTACGACATGTTGCAGCATGGCAACCCCATATTTACCATCCCAAAGACAAAATTGTCTGTATTACAGCGCCACCTATAGGGCCGAGATGATAACGGACTCGAATGGCGGACAGACCATTTCGTTTCAAAAAAATTGTAATTTTCTGGTTACGGTTCAGCCGTATTACTTACTGGAGGTTGTGTACCGTTTGGAAATAAAAATAATGCTTGTAATTTAATTGATATCATACATTGCAAACCTTTGTAGTTATAAATCATCTCATCCGTTTTTTTTATAATGCTTATAAAAAACAAGAAGCATAATTCACAACAAAAACATGTAAATAAATTAAGTTCAACCAAAAATATTTTTAAATATCAATTACACGAAAATAAGAAAAACATTAAGTTCAACAAACCAACAAAAAACTCATAAATAACATATATCCTTTAAACTTTAAATTAACTCCTTTAATCCGCAACAAAACTTTGGTATTTCTTTGGTTATAAAATTTATAATAGACTTGATAATAGAGAATCAGCAAAATCTTTTTTTATGAACTGCGGAAGAAGGAAAAGATTTAAGCCAGTCCTTCTGAAGGAAATCCGTTTGGAGAGAACTGCGTACTTTCCGACCAGAAATCAATTAGCGTCATATAACTAGAGGTAACAATTCGACTTAAAGTAGGACGCCACTGCCGCGATACTTGTATTCAAATTGATACATCTTTCATTCCCTTTTTATTAATGTGAGTAGAAGACATACAGTCAAAAAAGAGTATATCAGGAGGCGTTTGAAAGTAGCGCCAGTGATAGAACAATGGAGAAGCAAAATGCTACCTTGGTATGGACATTTTATGCGAAAAGACGACAAGCAAGGATTGTTTGAAAGAGGATATGCGACTGTGTCAGTTCAGATATGACGGCTGACAGAACTGTATAGAAGAGTACATACCGCGCCGACCCTCTGTAGGGAAATGGGCAGGCTGGCGATCTCGTTCATTTCCTTTGACAATCAAGAGACCACAATATTGTACAAATGGCAGTGGAACTGTACGCTAATAAAATGTTTTATTTTATTGGATGCTTGATATTTACTTTGACCAAAGTATACTCGTATTTTGATAATGTAATATGGAAAAAGGTTATTGTAGTCATTTTATTGTGCATACTTATACATGCCGGGTTAAAATCGAAGCTATAAAGCAACACGACATACAATTAAAGCGGAACTCGGGAATTCCAAAATATTTTCGGTAACATAAACTTTCTTAAGTAGCTATATAAAGCTATCCTACTTTTACAAAATCACTTCACTTTATGTCACAATTTTCAAAAGTCAAATACCAATATGGCCGCCGTGTAGGGCGTTAGACGTACCTCTACTTAATCGAAACATAGTTTATGTATGTTTGTTTCATTGCAACCGTTTTTGTAGTGTCTAGCTTACCCGTTGTTTACGTCCTGCTAATATCATAAATACGAAAGTTTGGTTATTTGTCAGAAGATGTCTCCCACAAGGCTTTAATAGACCTGAATGCAATTTGGTATAGATATGGGACATTGTATGTAAGCATACAAAGATGACTTACTAACTTTTTTTTTTTATTATGCGACGACAGAATCTCGAGCAGAAGCTAGTCAGTAGTAATGTTAATCGAAGGACGTTAACAGAGAAGCAACGACCTTTTGATCTAACGTATCAAGTCTGTCTACAATGCAACGTTCAGTTGCTTCCCGTTGACTTCTCATGCTTAAACATTTGCAATTGTATATTGTCATCCGTTCTCTTTAAAACACACTCAAATAACAATATGTTTCGGCAGTGGGAACTCACTGTTGCTTTTTAAAATTTGACATTTTAGTTGAGTTAAAAATAGTTTTTACATTGATCCGGATACTACTTATTTGTGATTAATGTCAAATATTTAAGGTACATTTGTTTGTTTTTACCGCATTACTGACTGATGACAACATACTCAAATAGAATACAATCAGTAATGCCATTATGTTTTTATGAGAATATTCGAGAGTGTTCTATTTTTAAAATGTTATTTATCACTTAAGCACGAAAGAATTTCAGCGATTCAATTGTTTTATGTCTTTTTAATTTTGGAATTACTTTTTTTACTTCTTAAAAGGCTCTAGCGATTAAAAATGTAATCAGTACGTGGTGATAACATCTAAGTTTACCAATGTCGTAATGATATCTGCAATCTACAATTCACGTCGGAGACAACGTGATTTATCAATTCTCAGTGACAAAGCCTATCGCTCGTGATCAAGACTATTTATGACATAAAAACAAACAAGCCAAGTAATAACTTTGTATGTTTAATTAATTTATAGATTATCAAAATGATTCTTTATAAAGAAAATAGATTTAAAATTTGTAACGTCACTTATTCTACTTTTTCTAATTGTTATGTGTATTTAATATTTTAAAAATATTTGCTGTACTGTTTTTTATTAAAGGGTTATGACGTAACAATAACAAAAAGTGAGCAAAGGCCAACGCTCCGAATTTAATGCCAATAACTTACAAATTATAATGACCGCTTAACTTTTGTGCTTTTTTTCGGTTTCAAAGTCACTAAACCTTTGGAATCTTGATTAAATTTAACCAACTAACCAAAGGGTGAATGACTTCTAAGGTTCATTACTTGTTAGGATTTTTTTACGGAGGGAGGAGGGAACCTTGGAAACATAACCATACAAGAGGCCTTTGGGCAAGACAGGATTATGTAGGATTTGACCTGCTAAAACCCCTTCGGCCATCCTCAAGTGCAACTGAAGGGCGTTACGGGATGCCAGGAACGCACCGGAATCATCAGCACTTGATTCCATGCTATGTGTGGAATCTGAACATATTTAAAACGGTATGTATTTTTTTTCATAGTTGGTAGTCGAGTAATATTTACCTATCCCGACGTTATTTATTTAAAAATAAGTTATAAATACATGTTGCTGACGTGTTATAATAGTATGTTGGCAGTAATTCAAATCTATGAAGGATTTCCGATTGAAATCCAGATATGCTTACGGGAACGTCGTTATAGCATTGTTCTTAACTTACTGCGGTTCAAGGCATTGTACATATGGGCGTTTAATATCTTACATTTGAGTTTAGTGTGGGTTAACACTGCTGAAACGCGTGCGCAAAAATATTCACGTCCTTATGAATTGCCTTAGCTAAGTAAAATTACTTTAGTCTTTTGTACAAAACTCAAGGTTTATATTATAAATACAAATTGTTTAATCTACTAATAAAAACGGCTTAACTCACGTGTATATCGGTGTATCTATTAGTGGTTTAGTGTGTTTATTAGTACTGAAATATCTCACCAAGGTTTTAATAGTTTAATTGGTAACAAATTATTTGCTTGATTTAAATAAACTTAATAAACAGTGTGAACATTACAGCTTATGCTAAAATCTCTTAAGCGTTCCAACGTCGTAATGAAGACGGCCGATGACCAAGAAACATGCGGTTAGTAAACACTTTGTTATTCTGTGTTGTCAACAGCTGTTAAATAACTTGTTATAATGATTTTTGAGAGTAAAACAAGTGTTAATTTTTTCACATATTAACATTTAATATTCTTCGTTAAACTGTTAATGAATATGTAATTACAAACGCTTATAGCCTAATTGCTGTTTCCGGACTGTCGATGTAACATTCGTGGGTTCGAATCGTCTATTGTGAATTTTCTCAACTTAGTAGATTATAAATATTTCTTAACAAAACTGATCGCGATCGCAGCGCCACTAGCTCAGATAAACTTGTCGTAGTAATCTACCGAAACGTCAATGACTTTTACTCCACTAGATGGAGCAACATAGCCATTTCATAAAATAATGGCGGATTAGCAATTAAATTCATTGCTACAGAATATAAAGATGGTATTAAAATATATTCCGTTACTTTCACAATTGCAAAACATTGCTAAAAATTAAATTAATGCGAAATTAAATGATATTTCACATCAAATCCCGACGCGTTCATTTTCTGCCAAGAATCATAATTTTGCAACAATAAATTAAAATTATGATGAAAAATATATTTCGAGCTGGCTGAACCGTTTCAACGGTTGCATCGTTTCATTAGAAAACTTTTTTCTTTTAGACTTTTTACAGTTTAAAGGTTGCAGGATGTCCATGAGCGTCGACGAACACCTCTGTGATCCCGCCGCTCGTTTGCCCCCTTCTCTTATAAAAAAAAAGATCACTTTTGTGACCTCAGCGTATCAAACTTATTATCAATGGTTACAATTACTTAATAATCATAGAGCATAAACTCTCATTTTCCGTAAATTATTTTAATTTATGAGTGTGTAATCATTGTGGTTGACAATTATAAATTCATTCTATTATCATTCATTAAAACACTAGATGTCGCTTTACTATTAAATAAAAACTTAATTAGTATTCTGGATACAACCCGGGTCATAATTTAATCTGTGATCAGCTGTTCTGGAGTTACGTGGTAACAAATGTTAACATTTTTCCAACGCTCTAACAGTAAAGAAAAAAGTGTTGCAACCTGCACATATCTGCGAAGTAATTCAAAGATATGTGTGAAGTCAATCGCAATGGGTCAGCGTTGTTAACTATGGCCTAGTCACCTCTAAGGGTAGGCTCCTAGTTCCTCAGTGGGGAAGTATTAAACTGATGAAATGTGTAAATTATAGCATTATTTATATCAGTAATTTTTTGTATCATAACTAAATCAGAGTTGGCTACGTTCTGAGCTGTTAAGTGATGTGGAAAGATGGTACTCGCTAGTTTAGTAAGTGCCTATTCATTATCTTAAAATCTTATTTTTAACCTCCTTCACAAAAAAACCAACACATTCTTTAAAAACAAGCAGAAGCCGTTGCACTGATAATGGAAAAAAATATGAAAGCGCCAATAGTCTAATGGTTAGTAGTACGGATTCCGATCACGTGGTCGAGAGTTCGAATGTCGCCATTCGACTATTGTAAACCAGCCTATAGCTTAAAAAGGTGAACAAAAATCTGCTGACTGAATCTTTAAAAAAATACTCACGCGATGGAAACGTTTGCATATACAAGTCAAGTAGATTGTTATGATAATTAATAACTATAAACACTCGATGACAGCGGCATCTATTAATGTATATCAGTTTTTCTATAGTGGTGCTTCAACGCAATTGATCTATGGTACTGTGGATCTAGAACGTTCTAACGCAGTTCAATACAAGCTTCAGAACAACGGCGAAGCATTAAAAATTATTATAGTCAGATCTGTTTAATTTGCTCTCGTTTAAGAGCCCACGTAAATTGAACTCAGTATGTGCGGTGGATAATGTTAGAGTATAATTTTTTGTTACTTTTTACTGGCACATTAGTGGTAATCATTCAATGTATAACTTTTTATTCTCTTATAACAAACCAGTAGTGTAAATCGGTGTTGGTACCGACTATTTTTGAGCCTATAGGGGGCTCTTCTTCATGTTGAGTGGGATTGGTAGAATAGCGTATTCGCGGCCAGTGAGCTGGCCTAATCAGCCCCGAAATCGAATTACACGTGAGTTAGCGATTTTTTTTAAGTAGTATAGTAAATTGTCTTATGAAATTTTCAATAATTTAACAGTGAACTCTGGTGTAAACTTTTTATATTTGTATTTTTTTTGTTTTGTTTTTAATTTTTTATTATTTTTTTATTTTTGTAACAATAACTAATTTCTTTATAAAAACCAATAATTTGTTGTGTCTTATTAAAATTAAAAACACTAGTATCCTTACTAGCCTTTTAGGTGACCAGCGCGCAAAGGTGTATGGTACGCAATGAGCCTTTAATTTTTGAGACTCTTTTTTGCGAATTCAAGCTGCCGTTATAATTACTGAAATAGAAAAAAAATCCTACATTTCCATCATCATTTCAATCCTTTCTCCTGTATTGTACAATTTGATACGACTCTTCTAGTTATTTTAACCATTGTTTCACTCGTTTATCTTTTGTCTTCTTAAAATTAATATGTCGCTATGTTATAAAGGACGACAGTTTCGAAAGTAAATTTATAAGAGTGATATTGATACGACACGTCCGTATGACAATCGGTGCGATGCTGTGCAGCCCTTATCGCGTTTGTGACGTCACAGATGGTAATGATATATAGGCGAGCGATAGTTGCGCGCGCGCACATTGCCAGTCCTACGCGAGTGTCCCGCGCATTGCAATCGTCTCACATTTCGCGCAAAAGGTAGCCAGGTGTGGACGGACACTTTTGAAAAGACTTTTTTTTAATTATTCATCAAGTGTGCATTTTCATTAAGTGACTTGTTAAAAACTAAAACGGTAAGTTTTTTTTTTTAAATTTAATTACTAACCCTAAGAATATTTATATACCTAAATATAGTTGTTATGCAAAAGTAAATAAAAATTAAACCAAATGTATTTAGAATAAGGAAAGTTTAAGTATTTTTATAAACGTACTTCAATATTTTTACGAATTTTTATTGTTACCATTTTTATATTTTTACCTTATAAAGCTCTGAGAAGTTACTCTTTTGTTTATAAAGAATGTTTAAAAATGGTTAAAAGGTTAACTACGAAAATTAAACTATCTTGATATACGATTTAAGACATAATAGTCCTGACACTTGACATGTATATAAATATATTTATTATTATAGTCCCTTGATATATCTATCTTACCTTTTATATATTAAAATACTTTTTGAAATTTCAAGTCACTTTTTTGTCCATATATTTTTACATGATTACATAAAATTCACAAGTTACATATACCTACCCGTATATTATAACTATATATATGCATAAAACTATATATATATACATAAGTTATATATACCTATAATAAGATGTAGGCTGTCATCGATTATGCGATAAAATCGGTTAAATGCATTCGTTGTATGCAACGTTGTATGCCACTGGACCCATCTTTAACTACGACCTAGATACACTGAAAGAAAATTGCACAGAACCTCTACGTGTACGACACAGTGTAACGAATTTAAGATTACCTCGTATTACGCGAAAGTTCCCTTTTTGTCCATTCACCGAAGGGTTGACATTGAAGAGAAATCAATTCAGATTAAGGTCAGCCTACAAAGATCTTATTGTACAGGCGATATTAATATTTTCTAGTATCCGTCAAAAGCTTGAATAAAATGTTTAATAATTTATACTTTAAATATAAAAATATTGCTATTTAATTGATTAAGTACGCTGCATGACATACGTAATTAATATTTATAAGTTTTGCTTAATTACAATTTTAATATTATCATTATCAACTAAACATGAAATACGCAATCAGGAGAACCAGATTTAAACAAGTCATAATGACCTTGACTGTCACAATATGACTAATTAAGGTAATGC